>JAVJIF010018831.1:0-133567 GCA_038442645.1 Agave tequilana | reverse complement strand
AATACAAAAGACTACCTATCATGCTTCTATACAATTTAATATCGACATTTTTACCTTGGTCATCTTATCAAGCTTGGTTGTGTTGCCATGGGAGTGTTGCAAACTTTAGAGTCTTCAAGTCCAAACTTATTTATGAGTTCCTTTGCGTACTGGCTTGACATATGAAGTTCCCATCTTGCAATTGCTTGATTTGGAGTCCAAGAAAGAAATTCAATTCACCCATGGAAGACATTTCAAACTCACATTGCATAACCTTTTCAAATCCTTGCATAAAACTCATTAGAAGATCCACAAAATTATATCATCAACATAAATTTGCACAATTAAAAAGTCATTATCAACATGCTTAGTAAAAAGAGTTGTGTCTACTTTGCCTTTAACAAAATCATTTGAAATGAGAAAACTAGAAAGCCTTTCATACAAGCTCTTGGAGCTTGTTTCAATCCATACAAAGCTTTATCAGTTTAAAAACAAAAATTAGGATGAACATGATCAACAAAACCGGGAGGTTGTTCAACATAAACTTCTTCATTTATAAAACCATTCAAAAATGCACTTTTCACATCCATTTGAAAAAGTTTAAAATTTTAAAAGATGCAAAAGCTAGTGTCATCCGTATGGCTTCAAGCCGTGCTATGGGTGCAAAGGTCTCCTCAAAGTCAATCTCTCAACTTGAGTGTAACCTTGGGCCACTAACCTAATTTATTCCTAATGACATTACCGGACTCATCCATCTTGTTCTAAAGATCCATTAGTACCAATTATTGGTCTATCGTGGGGCCTAGGAATAAGGTGCCAAACTTGATTGCGCTCAAATTGATTGAGTTCCTCTGCATGGCTAGCAACCAATATGAGTCCGCCTCGGTCGAGGATGCTTTTAGGTTCAAAATGAGAAATGAAAGCAAAGTTACCACATAAGTCATGGAGCTTGGAGCGAGTTTAACCCTTTAGAGACATCAGCTAGATGAGTTCTTGGGGTGGTTTGTAGCGTATCTCCAATCTTTAGGAAGCGGTGGTTGAGAGCTTTCCTCTTTATCCTCTGAACGTCACCAATTGGTTCTTGCTTATCATCTTGAGCGGGTGAGTGGTCCTTCAAGGATAGTCACTCCATGTCTTCACCTAATGGGTCAATCTCTACAACATTTCAACAACCACATTAGATTCTTCAAATTTAACATGCATGGATTCTTCAATGGTAAGTGAAGATCTATTGAATACTCTATAAGCTTTGCTAGTAGTAGAATATCCAACAAAGATTGCTTCATAAGCCTTAGCATCAAATTTACCCAAGTTATCTTTAGTATTCAAAACAAAACACTTGCATCCAAAAAACTTTGAAATAAGCAACATTAGGTTTTCTAGAATGATACATTTCAAAAGATGTTTTGGAAGAATTTTTACACAAATAAATACGATTTAAAATATAGCATGCGGTGTTTACGGCCTCGGCCCATAAATATTGAGGGAGGTCATATTCACTTATCATGGTCCTAGCCACCTCTTGAAGTGTTCTATTTTCCTTTCTACAACTCTATTTGTTGTGGAGTCCTAGGACATGACATTTCATGCTTGATTCCCTTTTCAACACAATAAGTCATGAAGAGTTGGTAACAAACTCATCACTCTATCACTCCTTATTTTCAAAATTGAAAAAACCTTTTTCTTTTTCAACCCTTTTTCAAAAAATCTTGAAATGAGAAAAAGTTTGATCTTTGTGTTCCAAAAAGAAAACCCAAGTAAAACGGGAAAAAATCACCCACTAAAACAAATGCAAATCTACTACCATTTAAGCTTTTAGTTTTAGTTGGTCAAAAAGATCCATATGAATTAATTCTAATGGTCTAGTTGACATGATATCCTTGATTGTTGAAAGAAGACTTAGTTTGTTTCCCAAGTTGGCACGCACCACAAATGCGGTCTTTCTCAAACTTCAAGCAAGGTATACCCTTCACCAATTCCTTAGAATTAATCCTAGAAAGATGGTCAAAAGATGCATGTCCTAATCTTCTATGCCAAAGTCAAGAATTTTCATCAAAAGCATTCAAGCATTTAGTAGAACAATCTAAATTAAGCATGTCAATGATATAAACATTATTGTCACGAAAATCGGTGAGAATACAATCATTGGTTTTAACATCAAAAATCTTGCAAGAAGAATCATCAAAAACAACTTTAAGTCCACGGTCACAAAGTTGACTAATACTAAGCAAGTTATGCTTCAAACCATCAACAAGAGCTACATTTTCTATAATTGGAGATGCACCAATTTGAATGTTACCTATACCGATGATAGTTCCCTTGGAGTCATCCCCGAAGGTGACGTGCACCTTCCATGTACCTTGATAGGGTTGTAAAGTTATTGATGTCCCATGTCATGTGTCTTGAACAACCACTATCAAGGTACCACCGCTCCTTACGTTTTGGAGTCTGGTGCGTACCTACATCAAATAATTTTGGACTTGATTTTGGTACCCACATTTTCTTGGGTCCTAAAGAGTTAGTGCCATGAACCCAAACAAGATTATTTGATCTATTTACTTGGTCATAACAAAACTTAGCCAAATGTTCCATTTTTACCACAATAAGTACATCTATACACTCTACCATATCTAAAAGCATAGTGAGTGTGAGACTTGTGAGCATGTGTGGATTTAGCATGAGTGTGGTGTAAAGTGTGAGCATGAAGAATCTTAACATGAGAATCTTTAGCATGAGAGGTATGCTTTTAGAAAACATTTCTTCAATTTTCTTAGTGTTAAAGCACAATCCTTCAAAACCTTTTCAAAGTCAACAATCTAGTTTTTAGAGAAGAAATTTCTTTTTCATCAATTAGAAAATTTTGCTTTACATGCAACTTTGTAAGCACTAAATTCATTTTGAGTAGAAATGAGATTTGAGGAAATTTCATCTTTTTCTCTAGAAATAATAGCAAGTGATTTTAAGAAAAGCAACTTCCTTTTCTAATTTAGAGCATTCAATCTTTTTATTATCATAGGTTTCGGAGAGTTCAACAAAAGCATGTACAATAACTTCTTTGCTTAATTCATCATCTTCATAAGAGGTTGTGGGGTTACCTTTGGTGTGTTGCCATGAAACACATGTTCGCCGTGTCCACCTCGTCTTCGGATTCGCTTTCCGAATCCCATGTCGCTTTGTAGGCTTTCTTTTCAACCAGCTTCTTTGACTTGAAGGAGGAGGTCATCTTCTTCTTGAACTCTGGGCAATCCGCCATGATATGTCCGGGCTTCGGCAATTGTAGCAAATGATTCTTCTATCCTCTTTACCTTCAAATTTTTTTCGGAAGTTGAGCTTGTTCTTCGGTACATCCCTTTTGACATTTCGCACAAGAAGGGAGAGCTCCTCATCTTCTTCTTCATCTTCTTCATTGTCCTCAAGAGTGGATGAAGACTTGAAGGCTATGGACTTCTTCTTTAGCGGAGCGGCCTCTTCTCTTGCCTTCTTTTCCATCTCATGGGTTTTTAAGTTCCCAATGAGACTAATGAGGTCCATTTCATCCTTGTCGTTCAATTTTCAAGGTGGTGGCCTTATCTCCCATGATGAAGGAAGAGCCCGAATCACTTTTCGCACTTTTGGTCATTGGAGATATCGTCACCTAGAAGAAGAAAGAGCATTGTGAATTTTAGTAAACCTTGTAATCATGCAATCAATGGATTTATCATCAATCATTTTAAAGGATTCATATTGGGACCTCAAGAGATCTATTTTAGCTCTCTTGACTTGTGAAGTCCCCTCGTGTGTGACCAACAAATATTGCCAAATCTCATAGGCGGATTGGCAATGTATTACCCGTGTAAGGTCGTCCTCATTCAAGGCGGTTAGAAGGGAATTTGGGCCTTGGAGTAGCCTCATATTCTCTAAAGGTAAAGTCGGTCCATGTGCTTTCATCACTATGGGTACTACATAGGGTTTGGTCAAGGATTTAGTTACTAAGCTACCTAAAGATTGCAAAAAGATAGTCATCCTAACTTCCAAATAGGAAAGTTGAGTCCACAAATTTAGGAGGGGTTTTGATGTTATCGGCCATGTTTACTAGTGAATGAATGGATGAATGCAAATGTTGATTAGCAAATTTAAGGATCTCTCTAAGGATGTTAAGCCAAACCTAGAGTCCAAGCTCTGATACCAATTGAAAATCACTTAGAGGGGGGTGAATAGGTGATAATGCTAATCAATGCACAATTAAAATTTATGATGCAACAAACACCCAAAACAAGTGAATATAGCAATGAATGTAGAGAGCAAGTAATAAGAGCAATGAAAGTAGAGCAAGAGATAAGAGCAAGTAAACCAAACGCAAACACGAGAATTTTTCTGAGGTTCGAGCACCCAGCTCTACGTCCCACCTTCCCCAGAAGGATTTCTAACCACTATAAATTCACAAAGATGTTACAAATACACCGGAGTACCCAACTCCACAATCTCAAGTACAAGTTCTCTCTTGGTAGTCAAAAGACCACAAACTCTCTTTTGCAAAACTCTCTTCCCTTACAAAAAATCCTGTAGAACAATGAGTAGGAATGAAGCTCTTTGTGTGTAAGGAGAAAAGAAAAAGAAATCAGAGAGTTCATGAAAACACTTCAGAAATGAGAGAGAATTTTAGCACAAAAACTAAGAAACCAAGCTCTTTTGAATGCCTTGAACTTGTGGAAATCTTGCTAATTTTTCTAGTAATCAACTTCTCCCTAAACACCCCTATTATAGTAGAGGGCTAGGGTTTAAAGATAAGACTCACTTAAGGTCAATTAGAAAGTATTAGGATCAGTAAATATCATTTAAACCTTTTTAAGAGAGAAAAAGACAAAAATTAAACAGCTCTCAGAAAACTAGCCGTTACTGTTCAAACGGCTCTCTCGGTTGACCGGTCGGTCGACCGAAGTACAAAAATAAGAGCCGTTGCCGGCTCTCGGTCGACCGAAAAATACAGAGAGCTAATGTCTTACAGTCAGGCAGGTTGGTTTCGGTCGACGCCCGGTCGACCGTGAAACGTGCACACGGATACGCACTGCTGCCAGAACCTCGGTCGAATGGGTCTGTCGACCGGATTGACCTGACACAGGGTCGGCCGACCGGACGGTCGACCGGCTCAGGTCAAAGGCCAAAACAAAAAACAGAATTTTGAAGATAATTGATTTTAATATAATATTTTGGAATAGGGATAAGTATAAAATATAAGAATGAATTGTAGACAGAAGATTGTATATTAAAATATTTTGTACATATTATAAAGAATAAACTTAGAAATAAGATGTGTGCAAAAGTGTGTGATAGAGCTTCAAACCTATTCACTATTCTTTAAACAAAACTATAAAATAGAAACAAATCTAAAGAACTATCTTGAGCAATCTTGAAGTCTTGATCCATGCAATGCCTGCTAGAGCCTTCTCTTCTATGTTCCTTCCTTGATGTGCAAAACGCCTTCTTTGCTTCATGAACTAGAAGTTCTTGCAATAGCTAAGCAATGGCCTCCAGATATGGTACTAACCTGAAACTTATCTTAACAAACTAATTAGTACCAAATAGCTCTTATTTGTTTGTTATCATCAAAACTCTAAAACAAATGGAGAGTGTAACCTTTGGGCAACACATTGTTGGAATCTGACCACGAGTTATCGGCCAGGTAGGGGCAAGATCAGTGGGAGATATCCATACTAGAGCAACGAGCCTAATTATGCCAAACCACTGTTCTTTGAGGTTTCGCCTCTCAATCCCCAACTTTAGACACCAATTTGACAAGAGTCAACTTCTAACAACTTTCACCTTAGGTCAATCTCTTAAGTGAGTCCGAGATGTCCCTAGGGGACAACGTTTAGCAAATTTTATTTAGGCTTGAGTTATGTGAGTGGGGAGGTGATTTGGGCTAAGGAAGGTAATGACTTTCTCACGTTATGTTGTATTGGGTTTTGCCCCTAAGTTCAATTCGTGCAAGTGTGCAATATAGATAAGTATAAACAAACAAAGAGAGTAAATCACCCACGTATTGTGCTAACTATATGTAATGCAATATGTCCACCTCCGTCAAGATCACAACAACAGAATAATAAAATATAGTATATTGGAATGAAAATTGACACGTGCTAGATGTAAATGTCTAAACCGTTTTAAAACATCCAATTACCATATTTAGTTCTTAAAATTATTACAATGCACGTTTAATATAAACAAAAACTAGCAGCCAGAATATAAGAATATACAAGAATTTATCTAACCACACAAAAGCAAGTGTGAACTTTCTGCAATGCTAAAAATTTTACCTGCACACCAAAAAACAAAGAAAAAAGTAAACAAAAACGTGAAATCAAACTGTTCCCATCCCTGCAACGGCACCAAAATTTGATCGGGGAAAAATCGCGCACGAAAAGTGTTATGTTTTGAAATTAATAGTTAAAAGTGCGTGCTTGACTTCCTCGATAGTCCAGGCTAAACGGGTCGAATCCACAGGAAGGGAAGCGATAGAAGCTTTACCGGGATGTTCACATGTGTGTTAAAATTTCTTCAACGTTTTAAAGAATCAAAAGAAAGAAAACAAAGAATGAAAAGAGAAGAGTATCGTGAAAACAAAGAAGTAGGAAATATAGAAAAGATGATTTTTGTGATTTTTGATATATATCTAAAATAAAATAAAAAGAGAAAGAAAACTCATGGCTACTAACTACTAATGACTCCACTAACTATGCTAACCTCTTAATGATAGTTGCCTCACATGCATCATTGGCCATCACTAGTTCTTGGTTCAAAAGTATTCAAAGCATGACCCATATGTTAACTCATCACAACCAAACTCAACAAACAAGTGCAAGCTATACTTAAACCATCAAAACTAAACAAAGAGAAAGTATGGAGTAAAGTAATGTAAGTTTGTTAGAGAGTTAAGATGCTAGAGTGTTAGAATCCATCATCATGAGCCATCAAGGCTCTTGCAAGAGTAAGGCCATGTAGAGGCTATTAGATTCATGTGAATTATCAAGTAAGAAGTTAGCAAGTTAGTGGTTAGTAGTTAGTTGCTATGAGAGAAAATTAGCAAAATATGTAAAAGGAGTTAAAGAAAGAAAACAAGGAGAGTGAGAGCACCTTTCATAGATTGTTAACTTCCATTACAAACACTCTTACTTTCCACTCATGTACTACTCTCTCTCCTATTACAAGGTCTAAGAAATGAAAAATACAAAGAGAAAGAAGAAGATGAACTAACCTAAACTATCCTAAGAAGAAGAAACTACTCTAAAACTACACTACAACTAAAGAAAAACTCCTCAAAACTTCTCCTTCCCTAGCTCTGAAAATCCTAGGGTATTTATAGGCGAAAGGGAGCACCAGAGGGACTGTACGAAGCCGCGCGTCAAATCTTGGCATGCTGCTCCACACAAGAGCCGCGGAAACGCCGCTATGGCCGCGTTTCTGCGGCCGCGTTTCCGCGGCCATAGTGTGGCCGTGCACGCCGCGCCGCCTGCCACGCGCTGTAACTTCGCCCCTATCTGCTGTATATTCTGATTTCTGAATATGGGCGCCCGATTTTGACAGATTCACCCTCCAAAGTCAATGACTATCTTTATAGGCTTTTAATCACCGATTAAATGGTGATTTTGGGTCTTCTTCTTCATTTCATGTCATAGACCTAGAAACATGCAAGAGAGGTATTATTAACAGAATTTAATATTAAATAAATGTAAAGATGTGATAAGAAATATGCAATTTAGAGACTAATCAGTAAGAAGTCAAGCAAGCTAGCGAACATCTAAGCGGAGCTAAGTAAAGCTGGAGCGAAGCTAACGTAAAGCACTAGACGCTATCATGCTCGGCGTGGTTATTGCTCGCAATACAGCTAAACGCACGTGTCGCAGCATGCATATGAATGCCCCTCCACTTACGGTCCCAACCATGCTGACGTAGTAACTATGCTCGAACAAAATTAGCGGTAAAGTGCTGACGCTAGGTCTGCCTACCAGGCGTAACATATAGAAAGTCTAGAGGACTTTAAAAACCTCAGAGAGGTTAAACCCAAAGGTTATAGTAAAATCATAAAGTGGTTAAGCCTGGAGGCTGTATAAGTACATGCACAAAATGTTAGTACCAAACAGAAGAACACATATATCATCTATATTATTACAAACATTCTCCATACAAAACACAGCACACATGATACAATAAAAATCCACCGATACAGCAACTGGACAATTACATAAATACAAATCAACCCGACAAAGCGGGATACCCAGAATGAAAGCGAGGGCCTTGGCCTAAATACAAAAAAATACCGTGAAATCCCCGATCTCAAGAACTCCATGTAACTAACGCGTGAACGCGTTCAATTATATAATAAATTATATTATTATATATATAGAAGAAAGAGAATGAGAATGCGAGAGAGAGAAGCGGTGAGAGAGAGAGCATGAGAGAGAAAGAGACAGATAGTCATATAAAGAGAGAGAAAATAGCAGAGAAAGAGAGAGACTGCCAGAGGGAGAGAAAGATAGAGAGACAGTGAAAGCAAGAGTGCTTGAGAGAGAATGAGAGACAGAGAGTTAGAAAAAGAGAGAGACTGCTAGAGGAAGAGAAAGATAAAGAGACAGAGAGAGAGAGCAAGAGTGCTTGAGAGAGAATGAGAGACAGGGAGTTAGAAAGAGAGAGAGAAAGAGAAAGGGAGAGGGGGGAGAGAGAGGGAGAGAATAGAGAAGAGAAAAAAAGAAGAAAGAAAGAAAATAAGAAAAGAAAGGAGAAAAAGAAGGAGAGGGGGTGGTGGTCGGCCTAGGGCTGGCCCAGCAGCGGTAGCCAGGGGGTGGTGGCCCTCAGGCAAATGAGAAATGAGGGGAGTGTGTGCAAGTGTAGGGGTTAGGCGGTGGATTAAAAGTTGTCAAAATGGCGTTTCTGATTGTGAAGAGGTGCTAGGATGATAGAGTACGACGGAGGAAAGAGTTTGCAGATGGTGGTGATGGTCGTAGTGGTGCTAGTGGTGGTAGAGATGGTGGAGAAGGTGGTAATGGAGGTGGGTTGCATTGGTGAAGAAGGAGGTAATGTTGGTGAAGGAGTTGAGAAGATGGGGTTGGAGTTGGGAGAGTGGAGAAGGAGTTGGCGTTGGTCGAAGTATGGTGGCTTGCTGGCCTAGGTCCCGTCCAAGGGCACGCGGGGCTGCTGTCTTTGGCTGAAGAAGAAAGAAGAAGGAGGAGAAAAATAAAAGTGAGAGAGAGTGAAGGAGTATATGTTAGTCCAAAGGCCTTCACCTTAGTTTTGAAGATGACTAACTTATGAAATTATGTTACTAATGATCTTGTGTATATTAAGTTTTGGTTATTGATCAATATTTTAGTAGGTGTTAGCTTCAATAGAGGATTCAAAGTCAAGTTTTGAAGCTATCACGTGTTGATTCACGTGTTGATTCAAGTGTTCGAGCATCAAGATTTCATCTAGTACTTGTTGACACTTAAAAAAGATAAGATTCTTATTGGTCCGAACAATGTCTAAACTTGTTGACATTTACAAAAGACAAGTGACGGACGAGCTGAAGATCAGTTTTCACCCATCTCGAGGGACAAGGAAGCAACCTGGACTCCACTGATCCAGCAAGCAGACAGTGAACCCGGGTTGTTCTAAACAGACCTCAGCAGCTCTAAGATGCTAGCACTTAGCATTACATGAGCCCAAAGGGATAGCCTCGCCTGAGAGGCTAGTATCACCCGACTTCCTTGAAGCCATTCAAAGCCTTGCCAAGAAGCTAACTCGCAAACTTCGCCACAGAGGACTTCCAACCGCCAAAGGGTTTCTTTCGGACTTCTCCGAGAAATTGCCTCTAGCTCCGCTGCGAGCTCAATACAGGCAGCACTGCTATGAATCTGCTACGGTCAACTTTAACCAATCAAATATCCGGATGAGATCGGATCCAATCAGATCAAATTTAATTAAGATCAAATCAGAGATCAAATTTGGCAGTTGATTGCCACAATCTCTTGACTCTTCTTAAAACGAGTAAGAGGATCAGGGGAAATCTTCCAACGATATGGAAAGGATCGAGAAGGTCAACCGACCTGCCAATTCTAGCTTCGCAGAAGCTGATCCTAGCCTCGCAGCAAGGCTACTTTCCAGATTTAAACAGATTTTGATCCAATCTGTTTTCATATCTTCAAGGGACGATTATACCCTTGCTCTCCCTATAAATAACCCGCCAGGGGTACAAGGAGGGAGGATCGATCGATCAATCGAGAGAGGCACACAAGAGGACTCCACAAGCAGAGGCTTCTTCACAACGCATCGTGCGTTCTCGAATTCAGAGACCTTTTAGAGAATTGCTTTCTCTATCCAGGGTGTTGATACCCTAACATCGTCCTTCTTCTCAAGGAATCTCCGGAACCAGGCGAGAAGGAATTCCTAATTGAAGGCGATTTTGAGAAGCAGCAAGAGGGTTCTACCAACCTTCTATTCTCTGATTCCCGGAACCAGGCGAGAAGGGAATCTCATCGCTCGCATCGTCAAAGGGACAAAGAGGTCGCGCGCTGACCAGACTCCTATCGGCACACTTCTCCAGAATCTCTGAGGAGATCTACTTGTAATCTTTTTAAGAATACTTGTAATTTAGCTCCTCGAACTCTTTTTTGTAAGTTTTCCCCCTTTGCAAACATAATGAAAAACAAGATGGCGACTCCGCTGGGGATCAAATTCTCCACTGCCGAGAATCAAGTGTCGCAATGCGATGAACAGACCTTCGGGTCTAACTCTGAATTCAGAAAAGCCGGTGCAGCCAGAGCTTCTCTGGCTAAATCTTCAAGGAAAGTCTCTGCGGAGACTGAAAAGGTTCTCTGCGAACCTACTGCGGTTATTTGGCGCAACAAGGAAGCATGTCCGCAGTCTGATTCCTTCACTTGTGAGAACTTGGTGGTTCAGTTCGATCAAGGAAGATTTGAAGAAGTCCTCTCTGGGGGTGGCCCAATGCTTCGAGCACGGAAGCATAGGAAGGTTTCCACGGCCAAGGTTTCAAAGCAGAAACCGGAAGCAGAATTCTGCCAACACCCCTCAGCCTCGCATATGGCTAATCAGGTTCCTTGTGAACTAAGTCTCCTCTGCCAAGGCGGGTATGGAAGCCTAAACAGAAGTCTTCAATCGAAGCTTCAGGCGTAGCTACGCCTAAACCGCGCCTCTCCCGCGAAGAAAAAGGCAAGATGCCTGTCTGCTCCAATTATAAAGTTACAACGGCAATCATACCGTTGTCCAATTCAAGAGCAGCGATGCCTCGCGCCGGCCTCGTTCTTATGAGCGAAGCTACTGTACCACAGCGTACGCGCAGGGTTCATGACCGCAAAGCGGAAGCCAAAGTACCATCTAAGGCTAATTACCTTCGCAGCAGCATAGCGGGTAAAGCACCACAGCGTGCTCCGCTTTACAGTGCGTCGAGCACTAAACTCTCGCTTTATGGCGAAGCTAGAACCGAAGCACTATTCAGTGCTAATCTCATCTGCAGGGATAAAAGAAGCAGGACATCATCCTATGTGCGATCCAAAAGAGCCTTTGCGCTCGATTGCAGGGACCCAACCGGGTCTGATTTGAGGAAATTGTTGACGGATAGACAAACCTCTTCCCCCTGTTGTCAACAAGTGGGATGTCAATTGCTGACACTCCACTCGGTCCATCCCCGCCTGGGACCAATCCCCGCCATGCCTCCAAGACGACGGTCAGTTTTTGATCGGCTATCGGTACAAGCCCCGATGAAGCACCGCAAAAGGAGCATCTCGCGAGATCCACCCTCTGCATCCGTCAACATGACCGGAAGAGGACGAGAGACCTCAGATCTAGACTACAGCCTAGGCTTAGGCGAAGTCTTGGTGCATGATGAAGGTGTTTTCCGAAACACCAGATCTAGGGTGGCGATACCCTACAATTATGAACAGCCTTCTTCCTCGACGGCCCTAGCCTCGCCAGAGCCCAGGAGATCACTCCAGCCATCAGATGAAGAAGATGAAGACAGTGGGTACGCCTCTTCGGCAACAGTTAGCTCGGTGCGAACAGACAGAGCATCAGTCAACATGGCTGATAGCACTAACGACGACCTTCGTCGGCGCTTGGAAGCTCAGGAGCAAACTTCCAGAACTCAGCAAGAGGCTCTGGACAATATTCAACAGATGCTCGCTCAACTCCTCAATAACCGGAATAACAATGATGCCGGGAGCAATCATGATGAGGAGGAACACTTCAGCAATGAGCAGCCGAAGCCGGAGAAATCCAAGGAAGGTTCTTCCTTAGACGCCGAAGTCCTTAAGGGCCTCCAGGCTCAAATCGCATCCCTAGCTCAGAGGGATGAATTAAAGAAGGTAGAGGCAGTCCGTCCTTATCCGCTGGAGTGGGATTCGGTGCCATACCCACCGAAGTTCAAACCACCAACACTGCATACCTATGATGGAAAGAGCTCGCCAAATCAGCACATCTACTATTTCTGGTCTCAGACTGGTAATGTTATAAGCAATGACGCCATCATGGCTAGGCTGTTCATTGGCACCTTAAAGGGGGTGGCATTTGACTAGTTCCGAAGTCTCCCCCCGGGCTCTATCAACTCCTGGATCGACCTGGAAACTCGGTTCCTCTCTCGTTTCTATGAGGACGATACCGAAGTAACCATGGACAAGCTCCTCTCCACTGTGCAGAGGAAGGGCGAATCTGTCCGTGACTACATCGAACGGTTCAGAAATTTATCCTTGATGTGCCCAGCAGGGATGCCATTACCCATGCTCTTACAGACATGCAGACACAACTTCTTAGACCAAGTGAAAGTTCGTATGAGGGCAGTCAAAGCCCACACTTGGAAAGAATTGGTCGAACAAGCTGAGATAGCCGAGAAGTCGGCTAAAAAGTTTGAACCATCCGCCCCTAGAGGCAAGTGGGGGATGAACAACAAAGGGTGTAGCGACCTACCGCAATCTTCTCAAGCTAAAGGCAAAGAGACTATGTCTGTGGAGTTATCCGGAGATGTGCAGTCGAAAGCAAGAAGAGTGGCTTCAACAATCAGGAGCCTAAATTCCCTCCAAAGCAGTACTCCTTCAAAGACGATCAGGTGGTCACGATATTCCATCTGCTCCACAAAGGGAACAAAATAAAACTCCAGATGCTCGGCGTCCCAATGAGATAGGGCGCACAAACGACCCTAAATACTGCCTCTATCATAGGATGATTCACCATCCTACTGACAAGTGCTATGTCCTCAAAGACAGAATTCAAGCCTTGGTTGATGCCGGGGTTCTGACATTGAAGACGGAGCAGAAGAAAGTCACTGCCAATATGGTGACTCTTGAGTTCGGCAAAGCTCCGAAGGTCACAGTTCCTGACGGGACTTATTCCGTCCCTGCGCCACGGTTGGAAGTCAAGCATCCTCCAGCTATAGCTCAACATAATAAGGGTCTTGTTCCCTTAACATTGGAGACAGGGGAAGTCATGTGGATACACCCAGACCTCGTCCAAGACGTACAGCGGGATCCAAAGCAGCCCAACTCAAAGGGCAAGTCTTGCAATGTCATCTCCATCCTGCCAGACGACGGCAATCTTACATCGGCTTCCCTCAGTGATTCAGAAGGAGAAAAGCTTGCTTGCACGGCGCAAGCCGATACGCCTCAACAAACGGGCACCCGATCCGGAAAATCATACTTGAGGCAGTATGAAAAGTCTACTGACGAGACACAACAGCAAACGACGTCAGTACAAGTACCAGCATCCACTCCAATCCCAACCAAGGGAAAAGAGAGGGCTAAGGAGGTACGATTCGACCACGTGTTGAAGAAACCACCAGGCCAAGGTTTGATACGCCCTTCTGGTTTGACATATTGGCTCAGCTGGTCAATATCCCAGCTCGTATCACTATACACGAGCTCTTTCGCCTCTCAAAAGAGACAAGAGAAGCACTCAGGGATGCGCTAGCCAATTCAGAATCCTTTCTGACATGCATGCCTGAAATCCCTAACGACGACGTTCAGTCTCCTTGCCCAGAATGTCATCATGCACAATCAAAGGTGCCCGCTATTACCTTCACGGCGGAAGATATGCTTCTCAAAGACAACAAGCACATCGACCTCTGTACTACACCGGATATATCGGTTCAACATGCATTGAGAGGGTACAAGTCGATCCGGGGTCTGCACTCAGCATCATCCCCAAAAGGCTTCTCTACTTCCTTGGCATACCATTATACAGGTTGTCCGCAACCACTACTACGATATACGGTTTCAATGCCGGAAGCAGTCATCCACTGGGGAAAATCCGACTCCGTTGCAGAATCGGGAACCTGAAGTCAGAAATAACGTGCTATGTCATTGATGCTGACACATCATATAACCTGCTGCTGAGACGGCCATGGATCCATGCCAACTGGATCGTCCCTTCCACCCTCCATCAATGCTTCAAATATGTTGAAGATGATGCGACAGTACGAACTGTCTTTGCTGAGAGGCAACCATTCAAAGGGGTGAAAAACTACTTCACTGACGCTCTCCTATATCAAGAGGCCGGTGGGGCACTCAAAGAATCGTTGCCGGACGATGATGAAAGTGGCAATGAGGCGGATTCAGAATTCGAAACAGGCATGCCAGCCATTCTAATTGGTGAACCAATTATAGCATGTCTCAATAATCCCCTATGTAATACTCCTTCAGAGGATGAAGGTGAATGGGTAATTAATGATAATATTTCTTTTGATTATCCTGCGAGTATTGGGTCGATTAAATCCATTACGGATGGCTCTCTGCATGTGCCCGTACATGAGCCAAGTGTGGCCAGCGCATCTATGGAAGCTATAGAAGGGGCCACACTGGTGATCCCTCCGTCCAAACAAGGTCAGTCGCCGATAATCTTCGGTAGAACCTGGCCACGGGGATCCACAACTGCAGATTCAAGCTCAGATTCAGACACTCCATAATTCTTTCATTACGCGCGGCCAGCGCGCCATATTATGAAGAAAATGGGGTACGACTTGAAGCATGGAGCAGGCCTGAATTTCGAAAAAGGAAGGCGCGGTTTGATGCAGAACTTTGTGCCTAAAGGGAAGCCTGCAAATTACTATGATAGTACACGCAGGGGGTTGGGTTACGTCACACCCACATCATCAGTAACAGTTCAAGTCAAGGACAATGGATCAATTCCATCACATTCGGCTTCTTCCTCCGAGTGGGACTCCGATATCAGCATAGGAGGAATGTTCAAAGACCTCACTTCTAATATGACCTCAAGCAGTCAATTGGAGCCCGCAGAAGCCACTGATGAGGAACCATGGGCCCAGCAATTAGACCTTCAATGGAAAAAATGATTCGAACTGCGCGAGCCACCCACTGAAGACAAGGTGATGCAGATCAATCTGGGGAGTCAAGACCATCCCAAACCCATCTTTATAAGTGAAAGCCTATCACTTATAGAAAAGGAAGAATTGATAATACTCGTAAGAGAGTATATAGACGTCTTCGTATGGAGCTACGAAGACATGCCTGGACTTGATCCGCAGGTCGCTATGCACCGTCTAAACATCAAGCCTGACGTCAAGCCAGTCAAGCAGCAACAACGTCGGTTTCGCCCGAACATCATGGAAGCTATTGAAGCCGAAGTTCACAAGCTCATCGCATGTGGCTTTATCCGGGAGGAACAACATCCAGATTGGGTAGCTAACATCGTCCCCGTTCTCAAGAAGAACGGGAAAATACGGATATGCATCACTACCGTGATCTCAATACGGCCTGTCCCAAAGACGAATTCTCACTGCCCATCACCGATGTCATGATTGACAACACATGCGGGTTCGAAAGGATGTCTTTTATGGACGGCTTTTCAGGGTACAACCAGATTAAGATGTATCCCGACGACGAGAAGCATACTTCGTTCCGAACACCATTGGGGTATACTGCTACACTGTAATGCCCTTCGGACTGAAGAACGCCGGAGCAACCTACCAGCGGGCAATGAGTACGATCTTCCGCGATCATCTACGAAAAACGGTGGAGTGCTATGTCGACGACATTGCCGTCAAAAGCCGCAACAGGAATGAACATCTTCGCGACCTGAGAACGATGTTCGACATAATGCGGGCTCATCAACTGAAAATGAACCCGACAAAATCCTTCTGGGAGTGTCAAGTGGCAAGTTCCTTGGGTTCATTGTCACATCAAAAGGGATTCATCTTGACCCAGACAAAGTCAAAGCCATTCAGAGCATGCATCCACCGAGGAATCTCAAAGAGCTCAGAGGCCTGCAGGGCAGGCTGGCTTATATTAGGAGATTCATCGTAAATCTCTCAGGCCGCTGTCAGCCGTTCACCCGACTCATGAAAAAGGGTGCTTCCTTCGTATGGGATCAAGCTTGCCAAGAAGCTTATGAAGACATCAAGAGGTATCTCACAAAACCTCCAGTCTTGGTGGCCCCTACATCAGGAAAATCGTTCTTGCTTTATGTAAAAGCTCTGGACTACTCCCTCGGTGCCCTCCTCGCTTAAAAGGACGACAATGGCCACGAGCAGGCCATTTATTATCTGAACAGAACTCTTATAGGAGCAGAATCTCGCTACAACCCTATCGAGAAAGAGTGTCTAGCTCTCGTCTTCGCTGTTCAGAAGACACGACATTATTTGGTCGGCCAGACCATACATGTCATCTCCAGAGTAAACCCATTGCGTCTCCTTATGACGAAGCCAGGATCATTGAATTCAAGATTGGCTAAGTGGGCACTTTTATTGTCTCAATACGACATGATCTTCACCCCTCAGAAGGCGGTTAAAGGCCAGGCCCTTGCAGAGTTCTTGGCTGCTCATCCAGTTCCGGAACATTCAAAACTTCACGAAGACATCCCCGATGAGGTCTTCGAGTCTTATGCAACCTCAGAAGAGGAAGTGTGGCAGATGTTCTTTGATGGAGCATCGCGAATGGGCCCTAAAGGCAGGATTATTGCCAGAGTGGGGGTTGTGTTTATCTCCCCACAGAACCATGTCCTGCCCAGAGCATTTTCTCTGACAGAATCATGCTCCAACAATGTTGCAGAATATAATGCTCTGCTCATCGGTCTTCAACTCGCCCATGGAATGGGGGTACGCTACCTCGAAGCTTATGGCGATTCAAAACTGATCATCAATCAGGTTAAAGGCGAATACGAAGTCCGCCATGAGGACTTGGTGCCTTATTACCATACAGCCATCGAATTGGCTAACCTATTTGAAGGTTTCTACATCGGGCATGTGTCTCGATCTCAAAATACCAAGGCAGATGCTCTTGCTGCATTAGCAACAACACTAGCCTTGCCAGCCGACACCGAGTATCACCTCACAATCGCAACTCGACATCTTGTATGCTCCAAGCACATGCTAAGAACTCGAGAAGTCTATAATATCTCCACAGATCTTGAACCAAGAGACTGGCGCTTTCCTCTCATTGACTATGCTTTGCATGGTCTGCTGCCAGACGATCCTAAGGAAGCGGCGTCCATCAGACGAAGGTCTCTCCGGTTCTATTACGATCAGACTCTGAAGACACTTTACCGTCGTTCATATGATGGTGTCCTCCTCCGTTGCCTTTCCAATTCAGAGGCACAGGAAGCGCTTCAAGAAGCGCACGATGGCACTTGCGGAGCTCATCAACCAGGTCCAAAGCTTAAAGACAGATTGCATAGGTGGGATATTATTGGCCAACTATGATAGCCGACGCCATCCAATATGCACGAAGGTGTAAAGCATGTCAAATTCATGCGGACTTCATACACCAGCCTTCGGAGCTGCTCCACCCGACTGTTACTTCATGGCCATTTGAAGCATGAGGAATAGACGTCGTAGGGCCAATTAGCCCCTCTTCGACAAAAGGTCACCGGTTTATCCTAGCAATAACCGACTACTTTTCAAAATGGGCGGAGGCTATACCACTGGTTGAAGTCAAAACCTCCAATGTGGTTCACTTTATCAAGCACCACGTCATCCATCGATTTGGTGTACCTAGGCGGATCATCTACGACAACGGTCCCCAATTCATAAGCCAAATATTCTATCGGTTCTGCGATAAATACCGAATTCAGAATGTGGCTTCAACTGCCTATAATCCTGCTGCCAATGGCTTGGCGGAAGCATTCAACAAAACAATCATCAAGCTGCTCAAGAAATTTGTCTCCTCGAATAAGCGAGATTGGGACGAAAAGCTCGGTGAATGTCTTTGGGCCTACCGAACCACGATGCGGACACCGACAGGCAATACGCCTTTTTCCCTGGTATATGGGTGCGAAGCAGTCCTCCCATTGGAAATCCAGATGCCATCGTTGCGTATAGCTCTGATTACTAAAACCACATCAGAGGACAATGATCGCCTACGACTTCAAGAGCTCGAAGCTTTGGACGAGAAGCGACTACAAGCTCAGTAGCATATCGAGCTGTATCAAGCTCGAATCTCAAAAGCCTTCAATAAGAAGGTCAAACAGAGAGTCTTCCAGAAAGGAGACCTGGTCTTAGCCGTCAGACGACCAATGATTATGACGCACAAGACCAAAGGCAAATTTCAGCCTAAATGGGAAGGACCGTTTGTAATAGAAACAGTCTATTCAAATGGAGCATACCGCCTCACGACTGCAGAGGGCGACCTACTCATGATGCCGATCAATGGCAAGTTCTTAAAGAAATATTATCCTTAATCAAGGATCCTTCTCTGATCAAGTTAACACTACACCTCTGATCAAGATTTCCGTGTCTAGAGCACACACAAAGAGAGTCTTTCTCTTCCTCCAAGTGAGGTCATACAGCCGAAAACCAACAGGAACCTGGCCGCGCACCGGTTATCCTAAAGGAGAGTCAGGGTTATGCAGACATTAACCCGATAATCCAATATCCTTAACGATTAAGGATAAAGGAAATGTTGGCCTGTAAGCCCAACATAAGTCCTCGACAACTCATCATGCTGAGGGGAAAAGCATGGCTAGCCCAATTCAAACGGTAGTTGGTAAAGGCATATCAAACCCGTTGACAGCTGGGGATTTGCTAAAAATCTTAAGGGACCAGTTCCCATTTGATTCCCTCTCCAGAATCACTTACCAATTCTCATCCATAGGATGGTAAGGCCACATATATTCCGCTGTTATGTTAACATTAAACCTATGACAGCAGTCCCCTCATTTCTCCTCGTGAGAACGAGACCTCCAAAGTCACTTACCAATTCTCATCCATAGAATGGTAAGACCACATATACATTTCGCTGTTACGTTAACATTAAACCTATGACAGTGATTCCCTCGTTTCTCCCCGTAAAAACGAGATTTCTCCCAAATTTCACTACAAACTCGATACTTGTTGACATCTACAAAAGACAAGTATCACCAACCTTGAGCTTGGTGGCGTCTCATCCGGTTATGTCATTGCGACCTCTGAACCAGCAGACAATTAAGTCTCAACCTTGAGCCCTGTTGACATCTACAAAAAACAGGTCTCGATACTCGTTGACATTTACAAAAGACGAGTATCACCAATTTTGAGCTTGTTGACATTTACAAAAGACAAGTCTCAATTCCGAGCCCTGTTGACATCTACAAAAGACAGGTCTCGATACTCGTGTGACATTTACAAAAGACGAGTATCACCAATTTTAAGCTTGTTGACATTTACAAAAGACAAGTCTCAATTCGAGCCCTGTTGACATCTACAAAAGACAGTCTCGATACTCGTTGACATTTACAAAAGACGAGTATCACCTATTTTGAAGCTTGGTGGCTTCTCAACCAGTTATGTCATTGCGACCTCTGAACGACAGATAGCCAAGTTTTATCTACCATTGAGCTTAGAGTGTCTCAATTGGTTATGTCATTGCGACCTCTGAACCAGCAGACAGCTAAGTCTCAATTCCGAGCCCTGTTGACATTTACAAAAGACAGGTCTCGATACTCGTTGACATTTACAAAAGACGAGTATCACCTATTTTGAAGCTTGGTGGCTTCTCAACCAGTTATGTCATTGCGACCTCTGAACTGGCAGATAGCCAAGTTTCATCTACCATTGAGCTTAGTAGCGTCTCAATTGGTTATGTCATTGCGACCTCTAAACAGCAGACAGCTAAGTCTCAATTCTGAGCCCTGTTGACATTTACAAAAGACAGGTCTCGATACTCGTTGACATTTATAAAAGACGAGTATCACCTATTTTGAAGCTTGGTGGCTTCTCAACCAGTTATGTCATTGCGACCTCTGAACTGGCAGATAGCCAAGTTTCATCTACCATTGAGCTTAGTAGCGTCTCAATTGGTTATGTCATTGCGACCTCTGAACCGGCAGACAGCTAAGTCTCAATTCCGAGCCCTGTTGACATTTACAAAAGACAGGTCTCGATACTCGTTGACATTACAAAAGACGAGTATCACCTATTTGAAGCTTGGTGGCTTCTCAACCAGTTATGTCATTGCGACCTCTGAACTGGCAGATAGCCAAGTTTCATCTACCATTGAGCTTAGTAGCGTCTCAACCGGTTATGTCATTGCGACCTCTGAACCAGCAGACAGCTAAGTCTCAACTTTGAGCCTGTTGACACTTACAAAAGACAGGACTCACCGATGCTTGCTGACATTTACAAAAGGCAAGTATCTCCCCTTCAGCCCCGCAAAGGGCTAACCTCGAGATTGCTGACGTCTTAATCGATTATGTCATTGCGACCTCTGAACCGACGGATAGCCACGTCTCAAAGATTACAATTGGAGATTCGACAGAAGCCAAAACAAAAGAAAGAATTTTCATTAATTCCAAAAGATGGGGACACATGGAGGAACGTATACAATGACCTACAAGCGTACACTGTACGATCTGGGCCGCTCTCCGAGGGCCTTTAGCCTCGTCTTCCTGTCATCAGCAGCCTGGGCAAGCGCTTGTGACCTCAGCTCAGCCTCGTCAAAGTCCACCGCCTGGGCCAGACGAGCTTCAACTTCCGTCAAAGTTGCCCTCCGTGACAATTCCTACCGCGCAAGCTCCTCACTCTGAGCTTGAGTTGTTCAAGCCGCCGCAGTTTCCTCAAGACGCACCGGTATGACCTTGGATAAGAGGAGATTTGCTTTCCTGATCATTTCCTCAGCCTTCGCAATCTTATCCTCAGCGCCAAGAAGAGCACTAGTGGAGGCGTCAATTGCACTTCCAACCTCCGCTTGCCTTGTTTCCAAGGATTTCAAATCAGAAGAGACGGCCTTAGCAGCTCTTGAGCAGCAAGTCGGGCCTCGTGCTTTCGGGCAACAAGACAGGCGAGCCGCTCATCAGCTAAGGACGCCGGGTCTGAGCGATAGAGACGGCGCCACTCCTCTACAGCCTTCTCAAGTTCATCCACCAGGAGTTCTAAAGCAGCAGCCTGATGATACCCCTCAAAGTCCCGAATGCTCTCAATGTCACGGGAGAGGACCACCTTCAGCTTTGAGAATGGTACAGGCGAGCCCTTCAAAACTAGGTTGATAGTTCGCTCCAAGCTTCTATAAAAGCTATCGACTAGGTCACCTATGTAATCATTCTCGGCCTCAGCCATTTCTGGCAGGGAGGAAACCTCGGAGTAATCTACCAGCCTAGTCGACACCGTCGCGGAAGAAGCAGCGGGAACACTGACAGCAGCAGGACTAGCCGAAGGCGATCTCGGCGGAGTCCTCATCGAAACCAGCACGCCAGCCACCGCGGAGGTAGGACTGGCAACCACCTCTTGAGCAGCAGGCTCAACCACCAGGGTTGGAGAAGTAGGGCTTGCGATCACCCTCAGTGCCGCACTCAGCAAAACAGTCGGCACCTCACTCGTTGATGTGATTGGGAGTGAGGATACCTCCGGGACTGCCCCCCCCTTCAACCTCTGGTCCTTCAGCTGATTTGGGCTGATAAGAAGGCAGGTCGCCATACAGCGCGTCCAACACAGCAGCATCCGCCGCGGTCGAAGCGCTCATATCACCCCTTGACTCTTCAGGGAAATCACCTGGTCCCCTCGAAGCTGATGCATCTTGAGGCCGGATACCTGTAACAAGACTACGGTCAGTCGGAACATCGCATGCAGGAGAAACTAAGAGGTTACGACAATACCATAAGATGACGTCGCCTCAAACGTCTCGCCAGCCACATTAGTCTCCAGAGGCTCCATCGGAAAATTTTTGGCAGAATCAACACGAATAGCCGGCTCGCTTTCACTTGCCGAGTATCCTGTGGACCACCCGATAGAGCTCGATGCCTCAGGACTTCCTTTAGAAGTCCCAACGCCTGAAGGACCAACATCAGCCGCGCCACTCCCAGACTCTTCCGAGTGAGCAGGGGAACCGACTGCAGCCCCATAAGTGAATAGGGGATCATAATGTTCCCCTTGCTCTCCAGCCGCCTCGGCTCCTGCAACAAGAAGCAAAGGATGAGTTATTTGGAACACACCAAGGGTGTATTATATGGACAAGGTTAATCTTACCCAGACCTGGAGCGAATTCACCACTAGTCGGCTCAGCAACCGACGGTTCAGCTGCTAATAGGGCAGCACGAGGAATCGTTGTAGAGGGGTAACCCTCTACGACAATCGTAGGAGCTTGGCGACGGGGCTTCTTCGCCAATGACTTCCTACGAGATCCGCTACCTGCCCGCTTTCTCTTGAAGTGGACGTCAGAATCCTCTTCTTCCACTTCTCCCACACGTCGTGGGGAAGATGTCCCCACCATACCTGAGCCAGCCGCATGAGTGTCAGCTCCAGCCCCCGCCTCGAAGCGAGGACTCCCTGCATCAGAAGCCTCGCTGTCATCCACAGCGATGAACTCCTCTAAACCAGGGACACGAACCCGTTTGCCTTCCTTTTTCTCAGAGGCCTTCCGCTTCATTCGCTGAAAGATTAACTGCACACCCGAACTGTTGGCGTTAAATCCAGGAGGTGTGGAGTTGGAAGCCGCGTACCACTGGCAAAAGCACAGGGTCGTCGAGAGAGGCAGGGATCCTGCAGCGGCGTGCGTAGCACGCCCCAGTGCCATCCGCAGTAAAGAACCGCCAGGCACGGGCCCCATCAATAAGACTCCCATGAAAGCCAGGTCCGAATTGGGGTTGCCCACGTACAGCTGGTCGTATCCGAATTGGCGGGCAAATCGACTCGGGACGTAGGGTTCCAGGTAGCAGGTATCCTCACTCCTGTACAGCAAGTGCGAGGGCCGGATGCTGACCAACCACTCGAAAACGCCCCGACTCATGGGAGACCGCGCCGACTCTGTATCTCAGAAATCCTCGTTATATCCTGCACCCCGAATACGAGAAAAACAGCGGAACAAGCTATAGGCGTCATGACGACGCACTAACTTACGGGCCTCGGCCACGTAGGTTTTCATCCAAGAACAGCCTTCGAATCGGCGGAGAAGCGCCGTTCGAACACCCTGCGGAGGGTCCTCCCCAGCTCCGACCAAAGTAGGGCAGTGTAAGGCGAACCACGCCATCAAGTAGGTGTACGGTAGACCTACCCTAGGATTGGGTCCGTCACAAGGCAGAATAGTACCCTTCCCACGCCTCGACGCCGGTGGCCTGCAGAAAGCCTCCGTTAGTGCACGAAGGCCCCTCTGAATACAACACACCATGGCCGGGAGAAGACCCAGACGGTGGCCATGGGCAAAGCGAACGGCGGGTAGCAGAACATTCGGGTGGACGATGTCGCCCTTGGAAGAAGGCACAACACACTTCTTAACCAAACGTTAAGAAACCGGCTAGCAGCGCCTTTCGAGACATAGGCCGACGGGCCTGACGGTGAAAGCTCGAAGGGTATCACCCTTTTCATAAGGACCAGCGTCTTCTGTTACGACGAATCCCTTTGGAGACACATCTCCATCCGTTCAACAATATCGCCATCAGCAACTCCGCGATGAGCTGCTTCAGGAGCATTCTTCATGTCTGGGAACATGTAACTTCCCCAGCTCTTCAAGCTCTTCGAGCTACCCTTGCCACCACGTGGTGATGCTGGAACAAATATGCAAGTGGCACATCAACTCCTGATAAGTCTCGAGCAAAGCAGGCTCCTGCTTCTCCAGGAGAGCCAACTCCGCCCACAGGGAAGGAAAGTACTCTTCGTATGGACGAGACCCGAAAGGCAAAGCAGAGATTTCCCACATCTCATGCAAAGCCATGCCCAGCTCGCCAACCGGGGTGAAGAAGGTCCCCGAAGCCGGGCAGTACAACTCAAGGATGGCGTAGAAGCACGCCACCTTCATCTCAATGCCGTAGCAGGTCGCCCTGACGGCCTCATAGAGGTTCAACCTCTCCAAGTCCTCCTCGAAGTGAGCAAGGATGTAGTTGGTCAACTCCGCCCACCATGTCTTAGGAGGATGAACGCAACCGGGAGCCCTGAAGTCAATGGCAGGGTAGTTCCCGTCAACTGCGCAGAACTGAGTGCCAAAGGTCTGCGCCACAGCGGGTTCTCTCCCACTAGAAGTTCCCGCGATACCTTCCCAGGGTATAGGCCCATTATGCTGTGGGGAGGGCCCGCCCTCGAATAGCCGGACTGAAAGGTCAATCTCCCGACGTGGACGGACTTGACGCTTCGGCTCACGCCCCACGCCATCTTCCGAGCCTGAGTCACATTCATGAAAGAAGATAAAGGAAAGTGCCGCTTAGTGGACGGAAGGTAAAACTTCTCGCCATCCAGTTGAAAGATCCATTGTCCTTCGCCTGCCTACAACTGGCGATCGGGATCGGGTGCGGCATCCCGAACATAAAGTCGGGCTTTCTGTAAGTCCGACGGTCAACATCCTCAAAGAGGAGCCGTGGTCAAGATACTCCGCGTGGTCTGCGGATGACCGCCTTGGATGAGTGTATCCGGACAAGGGAGCTCCGCTCACTGAACAAAGAAGCCTGTCCATGAAATTGCAGGCTGATGCTACCATCTGCTCGACTGGTTAGCCCGAACAGACTGTTCAGGAGACCGAAAGTGTAATGCACTGAAAAGACAGAAATGAACTATGATTAGTTCAACAATCAAGTGGATACGAAGACATAAAAATTCACTAAGACATAGCCTCGCTCAGCAGCGAGCAGCAAGGCCAGCAAGGTGATAGCTTCGATGAAGCTTGACCTCGCGGATAAAACTACATTTTTGCAGAAAACGTCTAAAGTACCAACTTCGCTTAAGCAGGAAGTGGTATATAGCCCTAAGGACTGACGTCACCAAGAGGGCATCATGGTCAAAAGTCACCCTTCGTGGCCATGACTGAAGGAACAGACCTATATCCTGTTCCTCAACAGGATGGAGACTGCTCGAGTAATGGCTTCGTACAGAAGCCTAAAGAAGAACTGTTCGGTTCTTAATTCCCTTGTGCAGGGAGAATAGGGAGGTTCAGGGAAACGAGTTCCCTAATGAGGACAGATCATATTCGATCGTCCTAATAGCCAAATGTCGGCTCCAAAGGAGAGAAACCACGGTCTCTAATCAGATAGGAAAATCCCTTACGGGTGACTGGTAGCTCGATGACCGGAGGAGGAGGACCCTCCGCTGCAGAAGTCGCCACTTCTTTTCCGCTCGTCTTTAGGCGCCATTGAAGAGCTGCAAGAGTTCTCAAAGTTCTCTTAACGAGGAAGGAAGAGGAAGAGGGAAAGTCAAGAAATTTCTCTGAAAAAAGGAGATCTTTTCCTGCTCAGCCCGATCGGGCTTTTATAGGCCAATCAGCGCCTGAAACGAGGCCTCAAAAAGGGCGTATGCCGCCGTTTCGAATTAATTCGAAACGCCGCCCAAAGCGCCTTCCCGAGAGAAGCGCTGGTTCAACTCCACTAAGGGTTAACTTCGCACTGGAGCAAAGTGCGGACTTCGCACAATCCTTCAAGGCTTCGCCGAGAGGCTTATCTTAGCCCTCTAAAAAGGCGCTGACATGCCAGTCTCGCGAAGATCATTCAAAGAAGGGACTATGTCCTTAACTCCGCATACAGTTTAGCCCCGCTATGGCCAAACTCTCAATGAAAGCAAGCAAAGATCAGATAATCAAGAGATGAACTTTCATTGATTTAAAAGGAAGAGTACATTGATATTACATCAAAATTGTGTTTCATACAACACACCCAGTGGCTCGACAGGGTCATTTGCGCAAAAGGCATACAAGTGGTTTATCCGCTTCTAAGTCAAACCGACTGGACAAAGAAGGCCTTCTTCCTGCACAAGGCCGTAATCAGTGGTGCCGCAAGGACACGGTCATTATTCTCCACAAAAATGGCAGATCTTGCCAGGCCATTTTTGTTGAAGCCTGGCAATAAAAACCTATCGCCGCCAACACGATAGATCACGTATAATGGGAATCGGCAGTGATACCAGTGATCTAACGGGTGTGATGTCCGCTTCCCCGAAGTAGATCGCCCTCAAAGGCCACCAAAGTTGAAAGTTGGCAATGATGCCGGCGATCCCATAGGCAACGCCCACTATCTTGAAGCGGATCATCTCCGACAAAGCGGCTACCAGCCTCACCTCAGAACGAATCATCTCGGATAAGAGGCTGCCAATAGCCTCTGGGACACGCACCCGCTGCCCCGAATTGTTCCTCCTGCTTAAAAGTAAAGCTTCAACGGGGAAGCATAAGGCAATTTTATGGTTCCTTCCATCAAGTCACTGAACTAACAACATAGCCCACTGTAAGGCAAATCAGAACAGATTAGCAACAAAGCACAGGAGAGGCTACAAAAGAACTAAGCCAAATCTTTTGGATCGAAGCAATCCAGTTTTAGTAAAGCAGAGGATAAGCCTCGCCTGCACAGCACTGATGGGCTGGCTCAGCAAACGCCAAGTCCAAGCCTCGCCTATATGGCTAGCCAGACTGATCCTATGGGACACAGTCTTAGCTTCACCTATATGGCAAGACTGGCTCAACCTTGAAGATACCAAGTCCCAAGTTCTGCCTGGGCAGCGGACTTGACGTGCAGTGATCTTTCTGTGATCAAGTCAGAATGATAGCTTCACTGGGAAGCTATGCCAAAATCCTTCTCTGCAGATCAGTTAAATGGAGAACAAGGGAAGCTAATCCCTGAAGCAGCTGCTGAAGCTGAATTAAGGGAGATGAATTCCCTATAATCGGTGAAGTCGTTGAATGATCAAGACTTACCGGTCCTTGGCCGGGTAATGACCAGAGTGGGCATTCCCACTACTTCAGAGATCTGAGTATCTCTCTCAAACAAGAGAAGAGAAGAGAGGCAAAGCACTTCTCTTCAGAGGACCTCAAGTGTCCTATTTATAGGCCCCATGGCCTGAGCGCTGCCACCTCAAGCGTGGAAACACGAGCGCATTTAAGGCATTTACTGCGCCTTGAGAATAGGGACGTCTTCCCTTGGAACCATGCAAAGGGAGAAATGTCTCCCTCATAAAGGCACTTATGGCGCCTTGAAGAAAGGGAATATCCTCCCTTGGAAACGTGCAAATCGGAGAATATCTCCCTCGATCAGCGCAAGAGAAGGAGAAAATCTTCCTTGAAATTCGGCCCACGGCAGTTGGCCTCGGGGAAAGCGACAGATGTTCCAGAGCGAACCTATCTAGCTGCGAAGCTACCCAGACGCGAGTCTACATGATTCCTCGGCGAATCTACATCCCAAAGCAGGATTTAAAGCGAAGCTGAACTCAACCATCATGGCGACGTTCATACTCCACACACCACCAATCAAAGCAGTTCAAAGTATTTCAAAGTCTGAGCCATTGCAGACTTCTGAAAACTTTGAAGGGGGTCTTGTTGACACTTAAAAAAGACAAGATTCTTATTGGTCCGAATAATGTCTAAACTTGTTGACATTTACAAAAGTCAAGTGACGGACGAGCTGAAGACAGTTTTCACCCATCTCCGAGGGACAAGGAAGCAACCTGGACTCCACTGATCCAGCAAGCAGACAGTGAACCCGGGTTGTTTCTAAACAGACCTCAGTAGGTCTAAGATGCTAGCACTTAGCATTACATGAGCCCAAAGGGATAGCCTCGCCTGAGAGGCTAGAATCACCCGACTTCGCCTTGAAGCCATTCAAAGCCTCGCCAAGAAGCTAACTCCCAAACTTCGCCACAGAGGACTTCCAACTCCGCCAAAGGGTTTCTTTCGGACTTCTCCGAGAAATTGCCTCTAGCTCCACTGCGAGCTCAATACGGGCAGCGCTGCTATGAATCTGCTACGGTCAACCTTTGACCAATCAAATCTCCGGATGAGATCGGATCCAATCAGATCAAATCTAATTAAGATCAAATCAGAGATCAAATTTGGCAGTTGATTGCCACAATCTCTTGACTCTTCTTAAAACGAGTAAGAGGATCAGGGAAAATCCTCCAACGATATGGAAAAGATCGAGAAGGTCAACCGACCTGCCAATTCTAGCTTCGCAGAAGCTGATCTAGCCTCGCAGCAAGGCTACTTTCCAGATTTAAACAGATTTGATCCAATCTGTTTCCATATCTTCAAGGGACGATTATACCCTTGTTTCCCTATAAATAACCCGCCAGGGGACAAGGAGGGAGGATCGATCGATCAATCGAGAGAGGCACACAAGAGGACTCCACAAGCAGAGGCTTCTTCACAACGCATCGTGCGTTCTCGAATTCAGAGACCTTTTAGAGAATTGCTTTCTCTATCCAGGGTGTTGATACCCTAACATCGTCCTTCTTCTCAAGGAATCTCCGGAACCAGGCGAGAAGGAATTCCTAATTGAAGGCGATTTTGAGAAGCAGCAAGAGGGTTCTACCAACCTTCTATTCTCTGATTCCCGGAACCAGGCGAGAAGGGAATCTCATCGCTCGCATCGTCAAAGGGACAAAGTGGTCGCGCGCTGATCAGACTCCTATCGGCACACTTCTCCAGAATCTCTGAGGAGATCTACTTGTAATCTTTTTAAGAATACTTGTAATTTAGCTCCTCGAACTCTTTTTTGTAAGTTTTCCCCCTTTGCAAACATAAGGGAAAACAGTACTCAGATGGAGTCAAGCTCTTTGGATCATGTTTAGATCGATTCGTCTGGGGATGAAGATCGACGAGAAGACCTCAGATTAGATTTGTTTAGTTTATTGTTTAGTTTATTGTTTAGATCTTGTGTAAGGATAATTTAGTTTTAATATTCTCAAGTATACATACACACACACATGTTCAAAAGTTTTAGTTTTGGTTTAACCGTTTAGATTTTTCATGAATAGATTTAATCAAAAGCAGTTTATGTATATATTGGATTTCATCCATATGCATTGTTGGTTCATAATGTTTAGAAACTCATTTTGATGATTCTAATTCATGATTTTAAGTTTATCAAAACTTATTTTGAGATTTAATGTCAAAAACATAGATATATCATTTATATGTATATTGGAGTCTATCCATACACTCTATGCTTCAAATGTGTTTTTATATCTTATTTTTGTATTTACAAGTTTATGGAAAAACCGTATTTTCCTTTAGAAGTTTTGTTTTGAAAAATATCGGTTTTTTGTTTAAAGCTTAATTTTCATGCCTAAAAAATAGTTCAAATTGTTTGTAATATGTGTTAGATTTTGATCACACATATTTGTACTTCAGATATACATGAACTTATTTTTATAGAATTTATGAAGTTTTATGGGATTTTATAGGTATTTAAAAGCCAAGATTTCCTAACCTATAACCCTGTTGGCTACCTGAGGTCGACCGACCAGTCAAACGATCTAGTGGCTTGGTCGACCGGATGATCGATTGATGTACACAGAACGTGCACAAGCCCGTAGGCCATTGGGCCGGTCGACCGCACAGTCGACCGATCCAGAGAGCTTGCTCTATGTATCTGGCCCCGGTCGACCGACACGGTCGACCAACCAGAGAGGCTGCTCTTTGGTTCTGGCATCGGTCAACAAAGCAGTCGACCGAAAGTGAGAAAATTTCTCACTGTGCTTTGGGACGGTCGATCAGACGGTCGACTGACAGGCTCAAACGGTCGAAAAATTGACTATTGATCGCGATAACCATTCTTGGCAGTTTTGACCCCAACGGCTCTATTTTCTGGGCCTTATATAAGGTCTGTTTTGGCCAGATTTTGTGAGATTTTTTAGAGAATTTTTTTCTATCTTCTCTTGAGTTTCTACAGCAAGTTTCAAAAGAGTTTTTGTACTTCAAAGCAAATCTTTATATGTCTTTTAAAGTTTTGGAAAATCAAAGAAAAAATAATTCTTTAGGAAATTGTTTTGTTCGTTATTTTCATATCTATCTAGAGCTTTCCCAAGTATTTTTTCTTTGAGATTTCTTTTCACATATTTTATTTTCTCACATACTTGAGCTATTATTTTAAATCTATCTTTAGGATCTTTATATTGTGAGAAAATTTGTTTGTGATCTTTCAAGATCACCAAGAGTTATTTGTGATCATTGAATCACCAAGTTGTAATCTTTTTCTTTGCTTTGACTTTGTGCCTTCCCTCTTGTGTAGATGTGATTGTGTTTGAGAGAGGAGTTGTATACTCTTGGCGTTGAGTTGTAATTCCTCAGTGGAGGTCCCTATGTGAAAGATCGTGTAGTGGATAATTAAAATCCTTCTGTGTGAAGGTGGGGACGTAGAGCAGTAGCTCGAATCTCGAAACATATCCTCGTGTTTGAGTTTAATCTTCTATCTCTCAACTCTCTTATATCTTGCATTGTTATTAATTGCTCATATCATATACATGTTGTTATTGTTTGTATGCTCACACTTGTGTTCAACTAAGAGAGCTATTGAAGCACCTCAACTCTTAGTTTAGGGGAATCTCGTTCAGAGCCCTTCACTGAAAATTTGGACTCACTTTTGATTACACTTTGTGTGTTTGCAATTTAGTGTTTAATTCACATCATTTGTCTTAGATTAGCACTATATCTATTCACTCCCTTCTAGGTGTACTTTCAATTAGTATCAGAGCTAGCCTCCTGATATTCGGTTTAACCACCTTAGAGTGAGATCCTAACTTGCTAATCTATTTGTTGGTTTGCACACATATTGTTTACACTTATGGATTTTTTTGCCCCTCCCATGTATGATGTTTCCAACATTGACATGTAAAAATTTAAAATGAGTGCTTACCTCAAAGCCCTATGATTGCATGTTTACCTTGCCACTACCAAGAAATCATATGTTGTAATGACAAGTACTTAGGGGCTAATACATAAGCCATGGAGACACTTAGGCATACACTTAGTAAAGAATATTTATCTATTATTTCTCATTGTGATTCCGCTTTTACAGTGTGGAATACATTGACTTCTCCAAGGAATAAGCTTCACATATTTTAGACAGAGAGGCTATTGGGGATGAATCCGAGCAAACGTGCTATATGCTCCAAGGGAATGACTCCCTTGTTGTAAATTTGGTACCCATCTTGATGATTGTGCTAGTTCTTCAAATGATGATAATGTTATGGATGCACATGCTTTAAATGAACAGCTATTTATGTTTTGTGAAAACTTGCTTTTAAAATACGAACTTTAAAAAAAAGGGTTTTGAATTAAAAGAAGAAAATAAAATTTGTTTTCAAAACTTGATTTGATTTTGTAAGAAAAGGTTGAGGTTTCAAATGAAAGGGATTCATTAAAAACCCAACTTGATCTTGCTTTAAAAGAAAATGAGATTTTGAAATAAAAATGAGTTTGATCATGTTATGATGAAAAATGAGGTTTTGTTTTCAAAACTTGAATTTGTTTTAAAAGAGAACGATTCCTTGAAAAATTATTTTAATTTCAAAGGAATTAGATTATATTTCAAAAGAAAAAGATTCTTTGAAAAGTGATTTAGATTCTCATGTTTACCGTGCTACTATAGCTTTATCTTCTTGTGTTTCTATTGTATGCTCCATATCTTCTTCAATTACTGAAAATGATATCTGTGCTTTGAAGGAGAGTTTTAATTATTTGGGCTCCACTTTGAGCCAATGTGCCAGGAACTATAAGAGATTGAAATCTATGTTTCGAAAGAAACATATTCCACATATGCATGCACACTCATCACGTCATACATATGCTTCTCATGTTCACACAATGACACCATGTATGCTAATGTGTACACTTGTACACATTATGGTCATAAAGACCACCTTGCAAAATTTTGTTATGATAGACTAAATGCTATAAATTTTGCAAGTAAGTATATTTGGGTTAGAAAAGGTGCTAACCCCCATCGACTCAGAAAATTTAGGTACCAAAATTCATCTCTATTTCATTTGATGTAGGTGTGAGCTCTCACCAAGACGTGAGAGCATCAGTGCCTTGATGGAGGATACGTTTCAAGCTAAATGGACAATATTTTTGGATGCATCACTTTTAAGGAAGTTTTGGTGGGAGGACCACCATGGTTTGGAGACCTAAAAACTAGTTCAATTTGTTGGCTCAAAGGCCCATCACTCTAGTTTTGATGATGATTAACTCATGTGTTATTGTACTAATAATCTTGTGTTTATATTATTTCAGTTATTGATCAAGATACTAGTAGATATCTAGCTTCAACAAAGGAGTTTTTGAAGCTATCACATGTAGATTCAAGAGCTCACGCGTCAAGATCGCATCTAACACTCATATGGAGTTAAGCTCATTAGATCGTGTTTAGATTGGGTCATCTTGAATATAAGGATTGACAAGAAGACTTTGGTTTTTTTAGATCTTGTGTAAAGATATCAAACATGCTCAAGTTCACATACACACACAAGTTCAATATGTTTAGTTTTCGTTTAACCATTTTTGAATTTCGTATATACATATACATGATTTTCATGAATAAATGGAATCAAAACAAGTTTGCATGGTTTAAATGTATATTAGATTTCATCGATATACATATATGCTTCATTACTTAGAAAAACTTACTTTGATGCTCCTATTCATGTGTTTCGAGTTTTGTATTTAACAAAACTTATTTTTGTAATTCATGTCAAAAACATAGATATTTCTTTTACATGTGTATTGGATTCTATCTATATACAATATGCTTCAAAAAGAATGTTAAATATCATGTTTTTGTATTTATATAAGTTTTGGAAAGTTGGATTTCCATTTGAAAGTTGTTTTTAGGAAAATACCGTTTTTGTTTTAGGCAAATATTTTATATCACAAAAATGGTTAAAATAGTTTGTACTATGTGTTACACATATTTTTTTTATTCAAAGATCTTACAAGAATATATTTTTGTGGAATTTATGTGTATTTATGAGATTTAATTGGTATTAAATTAACCATGTTTTCAGACCTAAAAATCCCAGCTAGACCATGCTGGCGGTCGACCGGACCAGGAGTCAGTTGACCGGACCGGTCGACCGATGTGCATGAGTGACATGCACAGGCTAGCCAAGTAGGCCAGTCGACCGAGTGGTCGACCGACTGAAAGCACCCAGCTCTCGAGTGCGGCCAGTCGACCAGGCGGTCGACCGACAGGCTTGGACCGTCGACCGGACGGTCGATCGGAGGCACAACGGTCAGAAAAATGACCGTTGGACCGGTCGACGCGGGCGGTCGACCGGAAAGGCATTTTTGCCCTTTCCAGCTGCCAACAGGTAGATTTTTGAGAGGCTATAAACTACCATCTCTTGGGCTGATTTCAAAAAGAATTTTAAGAGCAAATTTTCCCCTATATACGAGTATTTTAGCAGCAAGTTTTTGAAGAGTTTTTAGGCTAAAAGATTTATCTTTTATTTGTTTTCAAGGGTTGAAAAAATCAGATAAAAATAGAGTATTGGGATATTGGTTTTGATCTTCATTTTTATCTTCTTCTAGTATTTTTCCTAAGTATTTTTCTTTGTGATTGTTTTTCAAACACCTAGTTTTGTCACACTTGTGCTATCATCTCTATCCTATCTATAGGATCTTATTTTGTGGGAATAGTAATTTATGGTCTATGGTGATCACCAAGGGTTGTTTGTGGTCTTTAAGATCACCAAGTTGTAATCTTCCTTTGCTTTGGCTTTGTGCCTATCCCTCTAAGTGTAGAGGAGGTTGAGCTTTGAGATTACCGAGATATATTTTGATTGTTGTTTGGCTTTGTGCCCATCCCTCTAGTGTAGAGGTGATCGTTATTTTTGCTTAGTGCCTTGCCTCTTGTGTAGAGGTGGTTGTATTAGAGAGTGGAGTTGTGTACTCCCAGTATTGTGTTATAATTCCTCGGTGGAGCTTCTCTGTGTGGGAGGTCCTGTGTGGACTTAGTGGAATCCTTCTGTGTGAAGGCGGGGACGTAGTGCAATGGCTCGAACCTCGAAATATATCTCGGTGTATGCCTTTGATCCACCATTTCTAAACTCTATCTCTTTTATATATTGTATTGTTTTATATTGTTCATATCTTAAATGCTTGATATTGTTTGTGTGTCCATACTCGTGTTGAACTGATTAGTCTCTAAAACTCATATTTCATACCACGTCTTAATATTTATTTAATATTAAATTTAGCTAATAATACCTCTCTTGTTTGTTTCTAGGTCTAAGGTGTGCAATGAAGAAGACCCTAAATCACCATTTAATGGGTGATTAAATACCTATAATATAGCCATTGACCTTGAAGAGAAGTTTCGTCAAAACCAAGGGCCTAAAACCAGAAACTGGGACCTGCAGTCGATAGAGGACAGACACGACAGCGCGTGGCAGGCGGCGCTGCGGAAACGCGGCTATGGCCGCGTTTTCGCGGCCATACGGGCGCGGCAGCGCCCGTACTTTGGGCCAGGGTTTGCCCCCTTTCCCCTGGTGCCTATAAATACTCCCCTAGGGTTCTGAAGATGAAGATATACAGAGAGTTAGGATAGTTTCTTTTCATGTTATTGTTTAGGGTAGTTTAGTTTAGGTTAGTTCTTCTTCTTCCTTTGTATTTTCCATTTCTTGTAGATCTTGTAATAGGAGAGAGAGCGGTATATGGATGGAAATCAAGAGTTCTTGTAATAGAAGATGACAATCTATGAAAGGTTCTCTCTTTACCTCTCTTTATTTTCTTCCCTCTAACTCCTTTTACATGTTTAGCTAATTTTCTCTCATGGCAACTAACTACTAACCACTAACTAGTCTAACTTCTTACTTGATAATCTACATGAATCTAATAGATCTACTTGGCCTTGCTCTTGCAAGAGCCATTGATGGCTTATGATGATGGATCTAACACTTTAACTTCCTAACTCTTTAACAAGCTAACATTACTTTACTCCATGCTTACTTTTGTTTAGTTTTGATGGTTTAAGTGTAGCTTGCACTTATTTTATTGAGTTGGGATGTGATGAGTTATATATGGGTTATTCTTTGAAAAGCTCTTGAACCAAAGACTAGTGATGGCCAATGATACATGTGAGGCAACTGTCACTAAAAGGTTAGCATGTTGGTGGAGTCATTAGTAGTTTGTAACCATGAGTTTTCTTTCTTATTCACTTTGTTTTAGAAATACCCAAAAACCACAAATATGTTCTTTTCTATGTTTCCCACTTTTTGTGTTTCACCGTACTTCTCTTTTCATTCTTTGTTTTCTTTATTTTCATTCTTTCAAACATTGAAGAACTTTTAACACACACGTGAATCAACCAGTAAATTTTCTATCACCTCCCGTCCTTGTGGATTCGACTCGTTTTAGTCTCTATGCTATAACAGAAGTATCGAGGAAGCCAAAGCGCACACACTTTAACTCTTGATTTCAAGACACACTTTTTGTGCGCGATTTCCCTCGATCATGAACCAAGAGAGCTTCATATAGCACCTCAACTCTTATTTAGAGGAATCTAGAGGAGATAGTCCAGAGCCCCTCACAGGGAATTCAGCTACACTCTTTGATTATACTTGTGTGTTGCAATTAATTTTTAATTCCACATAATTTGTCATTAGATTAGCTATACACCTATTCACCCCCTCTGGGTGTATTTTCAATTGATATCAGAGCCTACACTCCTGATATTAGGTTTAACCACCTAGGAGTGAGATCTTGATTAGCTAATCTAGATTTACATTTGCACACATATTATTTATATACTCATGGATCACCTTGCCCCTCCCATGTTTGATGTTTCCAACATCGATATATGAAAGCTTAGAATGAATGCCTATTTAAAAACCCGAGGAATGCATGTTTATCTTGCTACTACCAAGAAATCTTATCTTGATAATAACAAGCATATAGAAGCCAATGCACAAGCCTTAGAGGCACTTAGGCACACTCTTAGGAAAGAATATTTGAGTATTGTTTCTCATTGTGATTCAGCTTTTGCATTGTTGAATACTTTGACATCTCCCAAGCTACAAACAACAAATATTATAGAGAAAGAATCTAGTAGAGAAGAGTCCAACGAAGCATTTTACATGGTCCAAGGGAATACTCCCTTGAGGTACATTCAGAAACTCAACTAGATGATAATGCTAGTTCTTCAGGTGATGACATTATGATGCCGATGCATTAAATGAAGAACTATCCATAGTTTGTGAAAACTTGCTTGAAAAGCACAAAGTTTTGAAAAAGAAAAGCTTTAAATTAAAAGAAGAAAATAAAAATTTATTTTTAAAACTTAATTTGGTTTTGCAAGAGAGGGCTGGGATTTCAAGTGAAATAGACTCATTGAAATCCCAACTTGACCTTGCCTTAAAGAAAAATGAAAATTTAAAGAATAAAAATGATTGTGATGATATTTTGAAGAAAAATAAGTTTTTGTCTTCATAACTTGATATTGTTCTAAAAGAGAACAATTCTTTGAAAAATAAAATAGCTTTGATTTCAAAAGAATTGGGCCTTATTTCAAATGAAAATAAATCTTTAAAAAATATTTTAAATTACATGTTTGCCATGCTATTATAGCTTCACCATCTAGTATATCTTTGCATGCTCCACTTCTTCTTGTAATGTTGAAAATAATATAATTATGTTAAAAAAGAATGTTGATTGTTTAGGCTCCACTTTGAGCCAATGTGCTATGGATTACAAGAAATTGGAATCCATGTTTCGCAAAAAACATGCACCACATATTCATGCATACCATTCACGGCATACACATGCTTTTCATGTTCACACACATTTGATGTTGGTATCTTCAAATGGATGTGCTGAAATTGAATCTTGGTTTCAAAATAACAGGAGTCCTGGGTCAAATCAATAGAATTAGAGATATTGAATTGGTCAAAGGTCGATGATCAGAGAGAAAATCGCACACAAAAAGTGTATGTTTTAAAATAAAGATTTAAAATGTGTGTGCGCTTTGGCTTCCTCGATACTTCCGTTATAACATAGAGGCTAAATGGGTCGAATCCACAGGGACGGAAAGCGATAGAAGCTTTACTGGAATGTTCACGTGTGTGTTAAAGTTTCTTCAACGTTTTAAAGAATCAAAAGAAAAGAAAACAAAGAATGAAAAGAGGAGTATGGTGAAACACGAAGAAGTGGGACCATAGAAGATAAGATATTTGTGTTTTTGATATTTCTAAAATAAAGTAAAAAGGGAAAGAAAACTCATGGCTACTAACTACTAATGGCTCCACTAACCATGTTAACCTCTTAGTGATAGTTACCTCACGTGTATCCTAGGGGTGGCAGACGGGTCGCGACCCGCCAGACCCGACCGACCCGACCCGCAGTTAGCGGGTCTGGGTTTGGGTTAATCAGGTCTGGGTCGTAATCGGGTCGACCCATCTGATCTGATTATTAAATGGGTCGGGTCAACCCGAACCCGCCAGACCCGCTTGACGCGTCAAACCCGATTATTCTCTCTCCTCCTCAGCCCCCTCCCTTGATCTCCTCCTCTGCCGCCCCCGCCTCCTCCCCTTCACCTAAATTAAATTGTCAAAAAATATGCGTAAGACCAATTGTAACGCCCCGATCCCGGCTGATACGGGGACGTCACTGCGACGTATATACGTAGGTCGGAAAGTGCCCCCAAGTATATACGCTAAGCATCAGTACAGACAAGAATCAGAGTACGGAAGCATATGGTGCATTATACATTCCAACACATATACATACAATTACAGAGTTATCACCAGAGGTGATGAATATTACAATAATAATACATCACAGATACGCGCAAATGCGAGAGTACAAGAGATATACATATATGAACAGCATAAAAGGGCGCTCACATACAAGTGTACAAGGAAAAGTACAAGTATGAATAGAAAAAGGGCACTCACGAGTTTGCTAAGAGGAAACTCGAGAGGCATACAGGGGGCCTGGAAGGATGTGGCCCTGGACGGTCGGCTGGAGATCCACGCTACCGCTGCGCCACTCTGAGCAGTAACGGGGAGAATCCACACGCTACGGGCTCCATAACCTGGACATGAGAATCCAGGGGAGTCAGTGAAACTCCCCAGGCGAGTAGGAATATGGATGCCAGGTGGCGAGTCAGGAGGAGCACAAGTGTCAAGTACAGAAGACAGGAGGGTTAGAACACAAATGAAGTATATAAGAAATGATATCAAGTAGGAAATACTCAGGAGGCAGGTAGGTTAGAGCAGGCATGAACAGGTATGGCATAATAATCATAAAACAGGAAATCCGAATAAAACCAATACAACAAATATAGTAAGGCACATCACAGATTCATAGCCGTTTAAGTTGCAGGCTTTAGTATGCGTCCCATTCCACATACCTCTACTTACAACTTAAAGAGCCGATTATTATGACACGTTATTATTACTCGTCTTACCTGATATCTAGCTATGTGAACTAGCGTCCCAACGCACATAGATCCATATCCGAGTAAAACAAGGTTGTTATTGGAAACTAGCGGGGGTATCAACGAACTATGTTTACAGTGGGTCCCGTGCATGCCCGGGACCACGGTCCAGGATTGTTCCGTTGCATGGAAACGGAAGCCAGCCGCAAGGCTAAACAGGAGGGACTTATGTATGCCCTTATCATGATGGTACCAGTAATGAGGGAGCCAGCTCTCCCCTCGGTCCCCTGGAGGCCCACAGGTCAGACCGGAACATGTAGTTGCACAACATTCCTAAAAGCCACTGTAAACACGAACACATATTGATATCCGCATGTTTCCCCCGACCCAATACAAGTTGGTCCTTTTTAGGATTCATTAGTTTAATTATCACTTTACGGGAATAACAGGAAATGGACATGATCAGGAAATCAGGAGTACGTAAGAACTATATAGTCAGGTCACTGCATATAAAGCAGGAATACAAGTCACTGATCATGATACAGGATAATAAGGTAAGGTTCCCGTAAAGGTGATAATCACAAGTCAAGTATATCATGCTGGGTGTCAAGTGATAGCATGACAGGGTGATGATATTTAGTAAACAACCAAGCATATCAAAGGATTGATAATAGTCGGGTTAAGTCATGGCAAGAGATCAATAATAGTCAGGGCAAGTCATAGCATAACTAAAGGGTCTTGCCAAATAGTAGCATGGCAGGTGGTCAGGTGATAACATACTAAATGGTCAGGTGATATACATGTGTTAAAAGGAAGCATGCAACTAACAAGTCTGAAGCAATGACAAGTAGTAACATGGAAGTAACTCAAAGTCCAACGACCACGAAGGGTCGGCCACGCATGGTATATGATGAAGAAACAAGCATATCATAAGCAAGGTACAAGCACAAGATGAAGCTACCATAATACAAGCAATTGTAGTGCAATACATGAATATGAAAATAAGAAGCGAAATACTTATCGACCCGACGAAACGGGAAACTCAAATAGAGAAGAGCAAGACTACTCGCCTAAATCACCAATATGCCGAAAGATCCAATATCCACGGAAGCTCGGGATGAGCCACAAACCTGATATAAACATGTAGAGAGAAGGGGAGAGAGAAAGAGAGAAGGGAAGATGATGTTTGTCAAGTGACAAGTCAAGTAATACATATCAAGTAACGAGTCATGAAGTACAAGATACAAATACATGAACCAAGTATAAGATCCAAAGTTAAGAAGATAAGCAACTATAACAGACAGCCAATAATTAGTCGACTGGGTGGACAGGGTAGTCGACTAATAGAGGGGTTAGTCGACTAACAGTCTGGTATAGTCGACTAAAACTGGGTTCCAGAGAGTTGATATTCTGATCCAGGAAAAGTTAGTCGACTGGGTGGAAAGAGTAGTCGACTAACAGACATCTCAAGTCGACTAACAGTCATATCAAGTCGACTAATACTGTGATACAGAGAGTTTGGGTTTCTGGTTCAGGAAAGGTTAGTCGACTAGGGTCAAGGGAGTAGTCGACTAATCGAGGTTTCTAGTCGACTAATAAATAACCTAAGTCGACTAAAACTGTGCTCCAGAAAGGTTACGTTTCAGCTAGGGTTTTCTAGTCGACTAATCTATAGGTCTAGTCGACTAATCGTGGGAAACAGCAAACATAACAGATTTTCTAGGGTTTGTGTTTGATGATCCAAAAATCATAAATTGAAGACACAATTGAACATGATAGGTAAACTTAAGCATACTAAGAAATAATCAAGTATAGGTGATGAAAATTACTCACATGGATTGGTTGATTGGAAGAGGATGATGAAGAGGAAGAAGATGGGTTGGTGTTGGTGATGATTCTTGAGGAGGAAGGAGATGGAGGAGTTGTTGGTGATATTGGTGAGAAGAAGCGGTGGCCGGAGCTCGGGGTCTCTCGCCGGCGTCGTGGTGGCCGGAGGCGCCAGTGGAGATGCGGTGGTTACCAAGGGAGAGGAGGAAGAAGAAGTGAAGAGAAGTGATGAAGTGAAAAAAGAAATGAAATGGGAAAGGAAAGGTATTTATGGTTTTGGGTTTTATGAAGGAGATGCAATTAATTAAAAGAGAGGGGGGTTTTGTAAAGTGGGGAGGTGAGGTGAGTGTCCTTCTCTTGGCCACTTGGCCGGCCATGGGAGAGAGAGAGAAAGAGAGATGGAAGTGAGTGGAAGTTGGTGGAAGTGTGTGGAGAGGAAAAATAGGAATTTTGGAAAATAGGAAAAGCTTGGCTTGTGGAGGAAGGAAGAGAATTAAAGGAAAAAGGAAAAAAGAAAAGAAATTATAATGAGAAGATACTTTCTTGGGAAAGAAGATGAAAATAATGGAAGTGGCGGATTCCCGGGATTCAGTTGCGGATGCGGAAATCTTTCTGGAAAACACCGGAATCGTCCGAAATTCAAGTATCTCGGAACGACCCGAAATAATTACCAAAAATCAAGAATATTAAACTAAGAATTATAGTGAAATCCGTTTTAAGAAATACTTTATAGTTTTAAAACTAAAAATCCCGGAATCAGTTACCTACCGACTCCGATGGAATTTTCATAAAATCATAAAATCCTTAGAAAAAGAGTGTAGGTAGAAAATATGATTCTAAGGAATAAAGCCTAAAGGACCATCATGGAATTCCAAACTGTTTGAGAATTAAAAATCCAGGAATCGGTCAGCGGCACTGGCCGACACCGGTTTTGAAGAAATTCCTTTTAATTCAAGAAAATTCCAGAAAATCATATAAAATCTAAAGTATTGGAAAATAATATTTAAAATCAAAATCGGTCAAATCTAATTATCGGAAAGACCAAATCAAATAATATACTAGGATCGGGCCTTCGGTTCAGACTAGGGCTGACTCCGAATCCACGAATCCAAATCCAAGACAAAACAATCATATAAGGAATTCATAATACAGAATAAATACAGGAAACAAATCGAAAAAATGCGACCGAAAATCTGAATACGCAACTAAGTACGTATTCCGGGAACGGGGTATTACACCAATTTTGAACTCGTGGCCTCTAGTGTGTAGAGTTTAGTGTAATGACTAACTATACCACCCAACAATTTGGTAATAAAGTGTAAAGAAATTATATTTAAAATTTAATAATCGGGTCAAATGGGTCGGGTCGGGTCGACCCGACTAAGAATGGGTCGGGTCTGGGTCTGAATTTTTGACCCGTATAATAATCGGGTCGGGTCGACCCGACCCGATTAGTATATGGGTCGAGCAGTAATCGGGTCGGGTCGACCCGACCCAACCCAATTGCCACCCCTAATGTATCTTTTGCCATCGCTAGTCCGTGGTTCAAGAGCATTTCAAAGCATAACCCATGTGTTAACTTTCACATCCAAACTCAACAAAATAAGTGCAAAATACACTTAAACCATCAAAACTAAACAAGAGTAAGCATAGAGTAAAGTAATGTTAGCTTGTTAGAGAGTTAGGATGTTAGAGTGTTAGATTCCATCATCATGAGTCATCAATGGCTCTTGCAAGAGCAAGGCCAAGTATAGGTTATTAGATTCATGTGGATTATCAAGTAAGAAGTTAGAAAGTTAGTAGTTAGTAGTTAGTTGCCATAAGAGAAAATTAGCTAAACATATAAAAGGAGTTAGAGAGAAGAAAACAAAGAGAGGTAAAGAGAAAACCTTTCATAGACTATCACCTTCTATTACAAGCACTCTTACTTTCCAACCATATACCACACTCTCTCCTATTACAAGATCTACAAGAAATAAAAAATACAAAGGAAGAAGAAAAAGAAGAACAACTAAACTAAACTACCCTAAACTACCACATGAAGAAGAAAACCACCCTAACTTTCTGGATATCTCCTGAAGAACTCCTCAAGGGGGTATTTATAGGCACCAGGGGAAAGGAGGCCAGGGGGACAAACCCTGGCCCAAGACGTTGGCGCGGTCGCACCAGTACGGCCGTGAAAATGCGGCTAGAGCTACGTTTTCGTAGCAGTACTGGCGCGGCGCGAACAGAGCCGCCTGCTGCACGCTGTTGCGTCGGTCCCCTGTCGACTGCATGTTCTGGTTTCTGGTTTCTGGTTTTGGACCCCTGATTTTGACAGAATCACCCTCCAAGGTCAATGGCTATTTTATAGCCTATAATCACCCATTAAATGGTGATTTGGGTCTTCTTCTTCATTTTCACACCATGGACACAAAAGAAGATCATTTTTAGCAGTATTTATTATAAAATGAATGTGAAGATGTGATATGAAATATGCAATTTAGAGACTAATCACACCCCCATACTTATCTTTTGCTCGTCCCGAGCAAAACAAAAAATTAAAGAAATTATTACACCACTTTGTACGCTGTCTAAAAATCACTGAAAACAAGTCATCAAAAAGCAAAATCTAAACTCCAGACGCAAGGCTAATCATCGCCACCAGCGTAGCACCAAGACCCTTTGACGATGCGATCGGTCAGACGATCGGACTGTCGCCTGATAAGACTCCCTTCTCTCCTGGTTCAGGGAATCGGAGAACAGAGGGTTGGTAGAGCCCTCTTGTTGCCTCTCGAACTGCCTCCGCTTGGGAATTCCTTCTCGCCTGGTTCTAAAAATTCCTTGAGAGGGAGGAAGATCTTAGGGTATTAGCACCCTGAATTTATCCTTGTAGGATTAGAGAAGCAATTCTCTGAATTCTTAGAAGCGAGAGAGTAGATCTCTAATTTCCTCTCTATTCTGGCCGTCTCTCCTCTTTTTTCAGCCCCTTTCTCTGTGCCTCTGGTAGGCTATTTATAAGGAGGAATAGGGGTACAATTGCCCTGAAAGTCTGAAAATAGATTGAGTCAATCTGTTTTACATCTAGAAAGTAGCCTCGTCGCGAGACTAGAGACAGCTTTCGCGAAGCTAGGAATAGCAAGTAGCGCTGATCTCATGATCCGCTCTACTAAATGAGGGATACTCTCTTGATTCTTTCCAACTAACTGAAAGATCTCTCATGATCTTCTCAACTGATTGGGAGAGTCAAAAGATTATGGCAAGCAACTGTCAAATTTGATCTCAATTAGATTTGATCTCAATTGGAATTGATCTCATCTGGAGATTTGATTGGTCAAAGGTGACCATAAAAGACCCGCAGCAGAGTCGTTGCGTTGAGCTCATGGCGGAGCTGGGAGAAGCATCTGGCGAAGTTAAAAGAAAGCTCTCAGCAAAGTTGGATAAGACTTGTGGTAAAACTACCAGTCAACCTTTGCGCGGCTGCGTGGAGCTTCGAGCGAAGTTAACTTTCTGCAGAGTTAACTAAGCATTTTTGGGCAAAGCTATAAGTTAGCTCGCAGCGAGGCTGTGCTTGAGCTTCCTGCAATGCTAAGCAACTTTGGTTTCTCATGCGAGACTTATCTCGTGGGCTCGTGCGAGACTAAGTTGAGCTAATTTATGTCCCTGGACCTGCTTGGGCCTTCTCACGGGCTTTTTTAAGGACGACCTCGGCTTACTGTCTGCTTCACTGGATCAGCAGAGTCCAAGTTGCTGATTCGTCCCCTTTGAGATGGGTGAAGAACTGGCCGTCGGCTTGTCTGCCACTTGTCTTTTGCAGATGTTAACAAGTTAGACCTCGTTCGGGCCAGTTAGAAATCTTGTCTTTTTTAGAGTGTTAACAGACGCGAGGGTTGAAACCGCGTCTCAACATCACTGCAAGGACCAAGACGCGGAGCGTGAAAGCCGCGTCTCAGTATTATTACAGTACCTAGACGCAGAGTCCAAAGCCCGCGTCTCACGTGAAGCTTGATGCAGAATTGGAAGCTCGCGTTTCTCAAGCATCACCTCAATGGCAAAACGCGAGGCCCAAAGCCCGCATCTCTGTTATAACTATTCTCATTACTGGGTCAATTACTGCTCACGTAATGAGGGAGTTAACCCCAATTATGGAGTATTTTTAGGGGACACTTTTACCCCCTGAAGCCTCTATAAATAGCCTAGTTTGCTATGGAAGAGGGGTCGAAAAAATCTGATCAGAAGAACTTCAGTTGTAAGCTATAGAAAAACCAAGATCCTCAGCTAAAAGAAAGTGAGAGTTCAACTCTTCTAACAACTTGCTGCGTACAAGTTTGTTTTGGGCCTACAGTCTCTTTGAGATTCTTGTTGGATAGAAGCTGTGTTACTTCATTCACCATCCAAAGAGAAGATTCCCAAGAAGTCTTGACGTTCACCCAGTTAACGGAAAATAAGATTCACTTTCCACTGCCATATCAAGAACCCAACATTAAACAAAGGGGAGATTTGAGCTTGAATATCTCTCCTCTCTTGTGAAAGGATTATTGATCCGCTGTAATTTTCTTTACTATCAAATAAACAATTTACCCCTCGATCTTCAATTTTTCCTCACCAAACAAGAGATGGCGACTCCACTGGGGACTTCTTTCTCTACCGATGAGCAAGTCGTGGTGCAAGGTGAGGTCACCTACATGGGAAAAATGGTCGAATCACTTATTGTCAAGTTCAACCAGGCAAAGTATGAAGAGTTCCTCTCTTTCGGCTCCAAGAGCCCTAGAGCGTGGTAGTACCGCAAGGTCTCCTCGGGAACCCGCTCTCCAGTTCACTCTGAGATCCCTTCAGATACGACTGACAAGAAGAGTGCCATGGCTAATCATACCACACGTAACACCCGCGTCAACGTCTCCCATGAGACCGCGAGGTTAGCGTTACTGATATTCAGTCCGTTCATGCCCGTCCTCTTCCTCAGTTCTAGGTCACCGGGGGTTCCCATCAACCCGTACGGCATAACCGGAATGCTGGGCGGCGACGAAGACGACGTGCACGTCAATTACATGTGCGAGAAGCTGGAACAATTACCTATCCAGTAGATACAGAACGCGAGCCTCAAGCCTGTGTTCTCCTGAGCCGCGTCAGACGCGCGAAGTTCGCGTTTGGAGACCTTAACGTGAAGCCCACCAGGTCTGTGTTTCTGAAGCTCCACTTCCCAAATGCGATGTTCAGCAGCGCGAGGTCCGTACCTCTTTTCATAGACACAAGGCCCGCGTCTCCCCAATCAGACGTGAAATTGAGAAAATCCATGTATCTCAACCGTCTCTAGTTAAATGCGACAATCAACATTGCAAGGTCCATATCCCTTCTCAGCAGAGACATGAGGCCTGCGTTCTTGAGCCGAAATGCGAGAGCCACGTCTGTCTTACAGGACGTGAGCTCCGCGTCTCAGAACCCTGCGTCTCAGCTTTGCGACGCAAGGATAGCTCTAAGAGGCTGAAAAGTCCTCGACAACCCGAGGCTGATATCTTTGGTCCTCCTCCGACAGATCTAAGAGATTATTTGACGAAGAAAAGGAGTGTTAATCAGATCACTCCATCTTGTTGCTGTGAACGGCTCATCACGACAATGCTTCCTGAATGCCACTACAGCTTACATACAAGCAAACAGTCGGTGTTCAAACGATTGACCTCAACCTCCCGATCAGCCAAAAAGTGTCGCTCTTACAGATAGGGAGCCTTCTCTGACATGGAGTACCCTGAAGTCACTACAAACATGGTAAGCAGAAGTAGGAAAAAACATCCGGCAGTCAGCTCTGATGAGTCTGACACGGAACCAGAAGGAGTGTATCGGCATACTCACATTCGGACTGGTGCGGTCGCCCTGATCAACTATAGTGCCCTAGCTCAGGGCATTGAAGTAAATGAATCACATTCCGTCGTTGCAGAATCGCAGGCCTCGAACTCTTCCATAGAGAAGGAAGCCTTCGCGTACATGACAAATACTCCTGAGGAGACGGCCAGGCGCTTTGAACAACAAGCCCAGGTCTAGAGGGAATTCATGCTCAATAAGAATCCATCGATTCCCTCAAGCAGATGCTCACACAATTGCTTGAAGACAAGAGGGAGTCAACCGACAAAACTTCTTTTAAGAAGTTTAAAGGCAAACAGAAAGGAGGAGAAAGCTCATCCTCTGTACATATCGAGGAAAAGGAGCAATCTAATTCCGAGTTGTCTAAATCCTCGTCTAAAGAGGAAGGTAGCCCGGAGAATGGGGGCACATTCCAAAAGAATGAGTCATTTGGAGCAGTGTCTGGAAGCCCTTACTAACCGGAAAGGCCTCCAAGACGCAGGACTGGTTCGGTCATATCCGGCTGAGTGGGACCTTGTCCCATACCCTCCTAAATTCAAAACTCTGACCCTACAGGCTTTCGACGGATCACCGAACCACATCTACTACTTCAAATCTTAGACAGGAAATGTGGTAGATAATGATGCCATCTTGGCATGTTTGTTCATTGACACTCTAAAAGGGCTTGCCTTTGAATGGTTCATGAAACTCCCAGAAGGCTCCTTAAAAACTAGGATGATTTGGAGAAGCTCTTCCTGACATGCTTCTTTGAAGATGACTCAGAGATTACAATGCCCACTCTCCTGGCCACAAAGTAGCGAAAGGGAGAGTCAGTCAAACATTTGTGGAAAGATTTCAGACTATGGCACTCTGATGTCCCAGTGGTATGACCCAGGCCACCCGGTAGAAATATGCCGCCACAATTTACAAAACTTCACTCCTAGTTCAAATAGGAGTTGCTGAAAGCCGCACCTAGAAGCAATTGGTCCAACAAGGAGAACAAGCTGAAGAAATTATCGCCAGGGTTAGGGTAGAAGAAAACAAATCCAGACTTAGAAAAAGTCCGCACTGTCCAGGAGATGCAACCACCTAGGAATATCAGGGAGCTTAGAGGATTGCAAGGGCGACTAGCGTACATCTGGAGGTTTATTCAAATCTCTCCGGAAGATGCAAACTCTTCACCAGATTGATGAAGAAGGGTGTTTCATTCATCTGGGATGATGCTTGCCAACAAGCGTTCGAGGAAATCAAACGATACCTCACACAACAACCTTACTTACAGCTCTAGTTTCAGGAAAGCCTTTCCTGCTATTTGTTCGAGCGATGGATCATTCTTTAGGAGCTTTGCTAGCCTAGAATGATGATCTGGGACACGAGCAGGCAATCTACGATCTGAACAGGACCATGATCAGAGCTGAACATCGGTATAACCCAATCGAAAAGGAATTTTTGGCATTGGTGTTCGCCGTTTAGAAAGTGTGGCACTACTTGGTAGGGCTAGACTATAAATGTAATATCAAAGGTTAACCCTTTAAGGTTGCTTATGACGAAGCCATCATCGCTAAATGGTCGACTGGCAAAATGGGCCATACTGCTCTCCCAATATGAGATGCGCCTTCTACCGCAAAAAGCCGTAAAGGGACAAGTGGTGGCAGATTTCCTAGCTAAACATCCAGATCCAAGAGTGACCGAACTTAACAAGGATCTCCCAGATGAGGTCGCTGAAGTTTGTTAGACCCAGACATCTTTTGAAGGACAAATATGGCAGCTCTTCTTCGACGATGCATCAAAAACAGGCCCATGAGGGCATATCGTAGCAGGAGTAGGGGTAGTACTAGTCTCTCCACGAAAATACGTGATCCCTCATGCATTCTCATTAACCGAGCCATGCTCCAATAATGTAGCGGAATACAATACCCTCTTGATTGGAATGTAAATCGCCGATGAGATTGGCATTAAAAATCTCGAAGTACACGGTGACTCTAAACTCATCGTTAACCAAGTTCACGGGGAGTACGAAGTCAGACATGGAGACTTGGTACCCTATTACAATGCAACTATTCACATGGCCGTAAGGTTCAAAAACTTTTACATTGACCATATACCACGCCAGAAAAATGCGAACGCAGATGTACTGGCATCTCTGGCTGCCTCTTTAGCCCTTCCAGCTGGGGTAGTAGAAAAAATACTTGTCTATAGTCATGACTTGTATTGCCCAAGAGTCATTTTTGAAGACATCAAAAGCCGACAGGAGATTGTCAAGTCAAAGAAACTCTAAAAACTTCAACAGGAGTAGAGCCTAGGGATTGACGATTCTCCTACATCGACTATGCATTGTACAACATCCTGCCTGATGATCCCAAAGAGGTGGCTGCCATTAGAAGGAAAGCCCACAAATTCTACTATAATGCGATCACGCGAACACTGTATCACCGATCATAGAATGGGATCCTCCTCCGCTGTCTGTCACAAAGGGAGGCACAGGAAGTACTCAAAGAAACGCATGATGGCATGTGTGAAGCTCATCAGTCTGGTCCGAAGCTTGAGGATCGACTCCGAAGATTGGGATATTATTGGCCTAAGATGATCCCAGACGCCATCACTTACGCTAAATGATGTCACATCTGTCAGATCCATGGTGACTTCATCTATCAAACACCAGGATATCTTCGCTCTATAACCTCAACCTGGCCATTTGAGATGTGGGGAATGGACGTGGTCGGCCCTATCAGCCCACATTCATCCAAAGGACATCGGCTCATCTTAGCTATAACTGTTTACTTTTCTAAATAGGCTGAAGCTATTCCCTTGAGGGAGGTAATGGCATCTGACATGATCAAATTTGTTAAACATTACGTCATTTACCGTTTTGGTGTGCCATGCGGATTGTTCATGATAATGGGCCCCAGTTCGTCAGCCAGGCTTTTCAGAGGTTCTGCAACAAGTTTAGAATCCAGAGTGTGTCCTCAATGGCATACTACCCAGCCGCTATGTGAAACTTCTCAAGAAATTCGTCTCAATAAGCCAACGCAACTGGGACGACAAGTTAGGTGAATGCTTATGGGCCTATTGCACGACGGTTCGAACCCCGACGAAGGCTACACCTTTCTCCTTGGTATATGGGTGTGAAGCTGTGCTCCCATTAGAAATCCAAATCCCATCTCTACGTGTCCCTTGGCAACCGAGATGACAAATGAGGAGAAGCATCGACTGCGACTTCAAGAATTGGAAGCGTTGGATGATAAACGCCTGCAGCTCAACAGCAAATCGAGCTCTATCAAGCTCGAATTACTAGAGCCTCCAATAAGAAAGTCAAGGAGCGAACTTTCAAGAAAGGCGACCTTGTCTTAGCCGTCAGAAGACCTATGGTGATGACGCATAAGACCAAAGGAAAATTTCAGCCCAAATTGGAAGGACCATTTGTAGTAGAGTCAGTCTACTCAAATGGAGCATATCGCCTCATAACCTCAGGCGGTGATACGCTCATGATGCCAGTCAACGGTAAATTCTTGAAGAAATACTATTCTTGATGGCACTCTTTTCCTGATTGGTTAATACTACACCTCTAATCGAAGCTCCAGATCCAAGATCAATGCCAAGGAAAGCTTTCTTCCTCTACTGGATCACATCACGGTCAATCAGCATCAAGCTAATCAAGCGCTGGTTACATCATGATGCATGATGTAAATATTGAAGAAGGAACAAAATGCAAAACTTCAGTTTTAGTTAAGTTACTCTTCTACTGACATCCGACGCCTCTGATGGCTAAGGATAGAGGAAAATGTTGGCTTTCAAGTCAACATAAGTCTTCGAAAACTCATCATGCTGAGGGGAATAGCATGGCTAGCCCAACTCAAATGGTAGTTGGTAAAGGTACACCAAATCCGTTGATAACTGAGGGTTTGCTAAAAATCCTAATGGACTTAGTCCCATCCTCTCCTCCAAAATCTTTTACCAATTCTCACCTACAGAATGATAGGGCCACAAAAATACCTGTGTTCATCTTTCTAATGAAATGAACTGAGATTTGTCAAGTTAATATTAAACCTCTGACAAACCAGATTTTTCAATCCCCAGTGAATTCAATCAAGTTAATCATAAACCTCTAACAACAAAACTCATTAGTTAAAAATCATCGCTGTTAAGTTTAATACTATACCTCTAACGATAAATTTTTCATGTCTCAGGAAATCAACGATTGTCACATTAATATTAAACCTCTGACAGTTCATTTTACTCTCCACCCAAGATCCCCTACCAATTCTCTTCCATAGAAGGGTAGGTCCACAAATGCAATCATTGCTATGTTAACATTATACCTCTGATAATAAAAAATTTCAATATTCCCCAACGAGTGCAAACTTCACTTGTCTCTCCTCTACATGGAGTCACAATTCTTTAAATCCTTGTCAAGTTAATACTACACCTCTGACACCCCAAACTTCACTTGTCAATTCTCATCAATAGAATGACAAGTCCTCAAAATTGCTCATATCACAAATCAACTACTGTCAGGTTAAAATCACACCTCTGACAAATTACTGTTAAGTTTAACACTACACCTCTGACAGTGATTAAGTTGCTGTCAAGTTCAACATTAAACCTCTGACAGTCACTTTCACTCAGACTTCCATATCGAAGCTGAGATGAGCGATGCTAAGTTTAACATCACACCTCTAGTGTCCAGTTCATTGCTAAGTTCAACAATACACCTATGACAATGACTTTCCCTCGAATTTCCCTATCAAAGTCGAGATGACCAATGCCAAGTTCAAAATTGCACCTCTAGCATTACCTTCACTGTCAAGTTTAACATTACACCTATGACAGTGATGTTTTTAGTCTTCTCAAATGAAACTAAAATTCCCGTTGAGTCAAGTTAATATCACACCTCTGATCCACATTCCTATCAAGTTAATATCACATCTCTGACAGTAATCTTGAATTCTCGAAATGAAATTTTTCTAACTTTGACTTGTTAAGTTAATTATTGCATTTCTAGCAAGTTAAGAGTCTCTACTTCTATGTGTCTGATTTTCAAAAAAAAAAAGAAATTCAAGACATATAAGAAGACAAGAAAAAGTGTCACTTTTATTAATATTCTAAGATATGAAAATGATACAAGACGCTTTCTTATACAAATAAGATTGAGTGTTACAATAAAGGAGTACAAAGAAGTCCTTCTCCCTCAGCGAAAGGTTGCACTCACTCCTCAAGATATCTACACCATTCCAAATACAGGATGTTTGGAAGAGCGCCGAAGAAGAAGAAAAGTCTAATGATGACTCTTGAAAGACTATTGTCTTTTATAGGCACAGTGATCCGCAGAGATATGCGGCACATGGCTCGAGGCCTAATCCCCGTCCGACGCGTGGCGTGCGTCTTAAATGCGACGCGAATCTCACGCGTCAAAGGAAAGATATCCCCTCTACTCCGCCGGAATGCAGCAACGCACCCAAAACGCGGGACTCACGTTTAACAAAAACCGCGTCCCTCCAAAGGTAGCGCCTCTTCAGCAAGGCCAAAGCCGCGCCTAGTCAATAGGGTGAGAGTTGCGTCTTCACTTCAAAGATCGCGTCTCTCCAATGGCTGCGTTTCTTCAGCAAATTAATAGATGCATCCCCACTCTGAGTGAGGATTGCGCCTCTAAAGCAACATGACCCTGCGTCTACAAGACTTGCATTCATTCTTTGCTTCTACAAATCAGTTCAACAGTACACTGGCACAAGCAGACGACTGTTTACCACTGGCTCAACAGTACGCCAACAACCAGCTCAGAGCACTGAGGAGGTCTGAACTGCGTATCTAGACACTCACCACGATCATCTCTGGTGGCATCAAAGGGTTTTGTAGTACACTCACGAAGACCGTACTCCAGACAAGATCAAGCTCAGAGTATCTCAAATGATTGTCAGTCCAATCATGAGAAGTATGAATTCAACCAGAGTCTAAAGTATTTCGAAATCCGTCCCAGTCAACCACAGAATATCGAAAACTTTGGAGAGGTTTCTGTAGACTGTTTAAAAAATCACTGAAGATAAATCATCAAAAAGCAGAATCTAAACTCCAGACCCAAGGCTAATCATCGCCACCAGCGTAGCACCAAAACGCGAGGGTTGAAACTCGCGTCTCAACATCACTGCAAGGATCAAGACGCGGAGCGTGAAAGCCGCGTCTCAGCATTATTGCAGTACCAAGACCAGAGTCCAAAGCTCACGTCTCACGTGAAGCTTGACGCAGAATTGGAAGCTTGCGTTTCTTAAGCATCACCTCAATGGCAAAACGCGAGGCCCAAAGCCCATGTCTCGGTTATAACTGCCTTCATTACTGGGTTAATTACTGCCCACGTAATGAGGGAGTTAACCCCCATTATGGAGTATTTTTAGGGGACACTTTACCTCCTGAAGCCTCTATGAATAGCCTAGTTTGCTATGGAAGAGGTACGGAAAAATCGGGTCATAAGAATTTCAGTTTTAAGCCGTAGAAAGACCAAGATCTCCAGCTAAAAGAAAGAGAGAGTTCAACTCTTCTAACAACTTGCTGTGTACAAGTTTATTTCTGGCCTACAGTCTCTTTGAGATTCTTATTGGACAGAAGCTGTGTTACTTCGTTCACCATCCAAAGAGAAGATTCCCAAGAAGTCTTGACGTTCACCGGTCAACGAAAAATAAGATTCACTTTCCACCGCCATATCAAAAACCCGACATTAAACAAAGGGGAGATTTGAGCTTGAATATCTCCCCTCTCTTGTGAAAGGATTATTGATCCGCTGTAATTTTTTTACTATCAAATAAAGAATTTACCCCTCGATCTTTAATTTTCCTCACCAAACACACTTTCGCAGGTGACGCGATTGCATTGAGTATGTGCAACAAGCCGTTAAACTTTTAGGTTTCCTCTACAGGAGGAGTTTTGTCTCCTGAGGGTTTTCAGCAGATTACACCCACAAAATCCATAACAAAAGAAATAAAATGTCAGTATTTTTGAAAATTTGAAATAAAGAAAAGTGTTGAAGTATTTTTACAAAAATATAAGTGATTTAAGGTCATAGGTTAACCAGAAAATTATTTTCTTAAACTAAATGGAAATGCAAAATCTTATTATAAATTAAATGTAAGAATTTAAAATTGAATTGATTCTTTGATCTTTCATAAAACTCTTAGAAAAATATGCACTTTGTGAACTGTGAAGATTTTTGGGATATCGACTCTAACTTTCATGCCATTTATTTATATTATTATTTTTTTCTCTTACCTTCCTTAGGCTTTTTAGCTTATCCAGGTAGTGAGTCTTTAGCCGGTGACTCCCAAACCAGATAGTTTTTGGGTACCAGATGAGAAAACATCCCTCGGACTTAAGGACTCGAGTAAACAAGGCCACAAAACTAAAGGGGATTATTTTATTTTTGTCCACCATTTTAGGCATGAATAATCATGCATCCTGAGGCATAATAACCCAACTTCAATAAGTGATTTAATCATCATTTTTTATATATTTTTATAGCATTTTTTATGGCATTTTCAGTGTTTGTTTCAATCCAAAATTGTGTAAGTGTGAAGTGCATAAATCTAAGGCAAAAAATTTAAGATCAAATTATCTTTTAAATCTTACTTCCTTATCTTAAAATTTAAACAAGATTTATTATTTTAACTTGGTTTAAAAATTCATAATTTTAGGTCTTCCTAATTCCTAAGATAATCTTAATTTTCTTAAAAATAAATCAAAACCATTTCTCTTAATTCAAAAAGTTTTATAAAAAGAAAAGAAAAGAGTTTCTATACAAAATTTAAAAGTTTCCTAAAAAGAAGTGTAAAAGAAAGAAAATTTAAAACAACCTACGTTAGTAAACCCTCCCCAACATTTATCTCATGCATTGTCCTCAATGCATCGTGAAAATGTAAAACATGAAACAAATGTGAAGGGAAGAAAAATTATCTCATGGTAGTGGCTCCGGTGGTGGTCTAATTGGTCCACGAATTGTGGCCCAATTAAGATAATGTGGATCTTGAAGGAACCTACTAGTGACCTCTCTAATACGACCCAGTAAAATGTTGGAGAACTGTATGATCTTATTGAAAAAATTACCCCCATCCAATTTTCAATTTTCAAAAATAATTACTGGGTCATTTTCTTCAACATCCATATCCAACAATGAAGTGTGATTTTGGGAGATGATTGATTTGGACTAAAATGGAACAGAAATAAAAACTGATACCGACTCGAGAATTTGACTCCAAAAGGGGGAGTCGAAATTGGTTCAAAAATAGGGTCCAAACTAAAGAATTAATGTTCACACACTTTTCCCATCAATGAAGTGTGATCATAAGATATTGGTGATTCTATTTCACGGTGTATCAGTATAGGATTCAATGTTGACTCCAAAAGAGAGAAAAAATCTGATAAAGATACCGGAGTCATTATTGAATCAAAAAGTGTAATGGAATCACCAACTTAAGGTTCAGGATCACTTTCAACCTCAAGTTCAATTTTGAGAAAAGGATAACTTGCCAAAATGTCAAGGTGGTTTTCAAAATTTTGGGCAAGTTCAAATGGATGTAATGAAATTGAATCTTGATTTGCGTCCACGGAAGGAATGTGAATGGGTGAAATAATCGATTCAAGTTCAGGAATTATGGGAATCAAAACTGGCTAAAAACGTTATTTAGTTTAGGTAACACTATAGGAGTCGATATTGATTCAAGGATTGGACTCAATCGCTAAATTGAAACTCAGGTTCATATTCATCTTCAAGTTTAATTTTAGAAATTGGATAACTTGTCAAACTATCAAGAATTTGATGTTGGTCAAGTTCAGGTTGGTATGATGAAATTGAAGCTGGATTTCCAAAATGACATGATTCTTGAGTTATATAAACATCTGATGGACATGGGAACTTATTTATATTTTGTATTATTCGCTCGGTCTCTTGCACGAATTTCATAGTTTTTTCCCACAATAATTTTTCTTTGATTGGTTCTGAAAAAGAACTATATGAATTTTGAAAACTTTGTGGACATGATGAGGCCATCATGTTTTCAAATTATTTTTGGGCCTCTATTGCTTCTTCAAAAGTCCTTTGCAATGATGATTTTTCTTCAATTGGTAGTTCAGAAAAAGGAGGACATGAAGCAAAATCGGGGAATGAATATTGTGAAAATTATGGACAATGTGGTTGAAAATTTGACTCAGGGTAGGTGAATCCCCTTTGACTCTGTGAAGAGTTGAAATTATTTTGAAAATTGTGGTCATAAGATTGGGGGCATGGGTAATATTGAGTCAAATAATCCCAATCCAGCCTATATGATTGGTTCATGTTGTACATATCCGGGTTGAAATTATCCGAGTCAAATGAGGTCAGGGTGAAATATGGATTCATATTAGGATTGAAAAAATTGTTGCTGTTGAAATCCATATCACAATTTAAAAAAAAAAGAAAACAACAAACAAACAAACAAAGAAAAAAGAAAACAAACCTGTGTTAGGGTTGACTTAGACCTGACGACTCCTAACTGGTTAGACTGTCCACGGGGGTATATTATTAGAATCTGACCATAAGTTAATCGGCCATGTAGGGGCAAGATCAGTGGGAGGTATCCGTGCCAGAGCAACGGGCCTAATTATGCCAAACCACTGTTCTTCGAGGTTTCACTTCTCAATCCCCAGCCTTAGATATCGATTTGATAAGAGTCAACTTCTAACAATATTTCCCTTAGGTCAATCTCTTAAATAAGTCTGAGATGTCCCTAGGAGCCAACTTCTAGCAAGTTTTATTTAAGTTTGGATTGTGTGAATGGGGAGGTGGTTTTTGGGCTAAGGGAGGGTAATGACTTCCCAACCTTATGTTATATTGGGTTTTGCCCTTAAGTTCAATTCGTGTAAGGTGCAATATAGATAAGAATGAACACACAAAGAGAGTAAATCACCCACGTGTTTGTCCTAACTATACGCTATGCAATATGTGCACCTCTATCAAGATCACAACAACACAAGAATAAAATACAGTATATTGGAATTGAGATCGACACGTGCCTAAATGCAAATGTCTAAACCGTTTTAAAACATCTAATTACCGTATTTTAGTTCTTAAATTTATTACAATACACAGGTAATATAAATAAAAATTAGCAGTAGAGTATAAGAATATTCAAGAATTTATCCAACCACACAAAAGCAACTGTGGACTTCTGCAATGCTAAAAATTTTGACCTGCACACCAAAAATAAAGAAGAAAAGTTAACAAAAACGTGAATCAAAACGTTTTTATCCCCGGCAACAGTGCCAAAATTTGATCGGGGGAAAAACCGCGCACAAAAAGTGTATGTTTTGAAATCAAGATTTAAAGTGTGTGTGCTTTGGCTTCCTCGATATTCCGTTATAACATAGAAGCTAAATGGGTCGAATTCACATGGACGGAAAGCGATAGAAGTTTTAACAGAATGTTCACATATGTGTTAAAGTTTCTTCAATGTTTTAAAGAATCAAAAGCAAAGAAAACAAAGAATGAAAAGAGGAGTATGATGAAACACGAAGAAGTGGGAACATATAAGATAAGATATTTGTGGTTTTTGATATTTCTAAAACAAAGTAAAAAGGGGAAAGAAAACTCATGGCTACTAACTTACTAATGGCTCCACTAACTATGTTAACCTCTTAGTGATAGTTGCCTCACATGTATCATTGGCCATCATTAGTCTTTGGTTCAAGAGCGTTTCAAAGTATAACCCATATGTTAACTTTCACATCCAAACTCAACAAAACAAGTGCAAGCTACACTTGAACTATCAAAACTAAACAAGAGTAAGCATGGAGTAAAGTAATGTTAGCTTGTTAGAGAGTTAGGATGTTAGAGTGTTAGATTCCATCATCATGAGTCATCAATGGCTCTTACAAGAGCAAGGCCAAGTAGAGGCTATTAGATTCATGTGAATTATCAAGTAAGAAGTTAGCAAATTAGTGGTTAGTAGTTAGTTGCCACGAGAGAAAATTAGCTAAATATGTAAAAGGAGTTAGAAAGAAGAAAACAAAGAGAGCTAAAGAGAGAAACTTTCATAAATTGTCACCTTCTATTACAAGCACTCTTACATTCAAACCATGTATCACTCTCTCTCCTATTATGAAATCTATAAGAAATGAAAAATAGAAAGGAAAAAGAAGAAGAAGAACTAAACTAAACTACCATAAACTGTCACATGAAGAAGAAAACCTATCCTAACTCTTTGGATACTCCTGAAGAACCTCTCAAGGGGGTATTTATAGGCACCAGGGGAAAGTGGACCAGAGGGACAAACCCTGGCCCAAGACGCTGGCACGGCCGCGCCAGTACGGCCGCGACCAGAGCCGCGTTTTCGCGGTTGTACTGGCGCAGCGCGCGCAGAGCCGCCTGCTGCGCGCTGTCACATCAGTCCCCTGTTGGCTGCATGTCCTAGTTTCTGGTTTGGGCACCTGATTTTGACAGAATCACCCTCCTAGATCAATGGCTATCTTTATAGGCCTTTAATCACCCATTAAATGGTGATTTTGGATCTTCTTCTTCATTTCCACACCATGACCTAGAATCACAAAAGAAGATCATTATTAGCAGTATTTAATGTAAAATGAATGTGAAGATGTGATATGAAATATGCAATTTTAGAGACTAATCAGTTGATAAGGGAGATTATCCTCATCCTATATATTTGACCAATTGACTCAATTGTGTTTCAACCTATTGATAGACTGGGCAGAAGATTTTTAAAATTGTAGTGCGAACTCCTGTAAGATTTCTATACTTTTTTCTAGATATGATGTTTCTTCAAGTGGATGTTCAAGAAAAAGAGTACAGGAATCTTGGTTTTGTAAAAAACTGAAGATTGTGAGTCCAACAAGTTTTGAGATTGTCCCTCAGACTCACGCAAGAGTTCCTCAATCAATTCCAAGATGGATGTTTGATCATTTTGAAGAGGTGGGACTGAGTAAGACTCTTGAAGATATTGTGAAATTGGGGAGGCCAATATTGCCTGAAATTGTCGATCGGCCTCTTACAAGTTGGCTTCTATACTCTTTTCTAATTCAGATTTTTTTCTATTAATTGTTCTAGAAAAGGAGTATAGGAAGCAAAATCAGGGAATGAATATTGTGGAATTTATGAAAATTGTGGACTAGGTGGCTGAAAATTTGACTCAGGGGAGGTGAATTCCCATTGACTCTGTGAAGAGTTAAAATTATTTATGAAATGCTGGTCATCAGATAAGCGGTATGGATTACATTGAGTCGAATACATTCAATCCGGATTATTTGGTTGGGTCATGTATTTCAAAGCTGGGTTGGAGCCATTCAATAATGATGTTGATGTGAAGTATGGATTCATATTAGGATTGAAAAAGTTGTTATTGTTGAATTCCATTTTACAAACAATCACAAACAAAAAAGAAAAAACAAACAAATAGATAAAAAGAAAGGAAAAAAAAATCAAAACCAAGCTTATAGTAGAGTTGACCTAGACCTAGACGACCCCTAACTGGGTGATTACTTGGGGAGGTTTTTGCATGAATTCAGCCACAAGCTAATTGGCCAGATTGGGCAAAATACGGTGGGAGGTATCCGTGCGTAAGCAACAGGCCTTAATTATGCCAAATCACGGTATCTTCGAGGCATAACCTCTTAATCTCCAACCTTAGACACCGATTTTACAAGAGCAAGATTCAAAACAAGTTCGACCCTTGGTCAATCTCTTAATGAGTCCGAGATGTCCCTAGAGGCCAACGTCTATTAATTTTTATTAGGGCTTGGGATGTGTGAGCGGGGGGTGGTTTTTGGGCTAAAGAAGGGTGATGAAATCCCAACCTTAACTTGTATGGGTTTTGCCTTAATTTTAATTTATGCAAGTGTGCAATAGAGACAATAATAACACACAAAGCGAGTACATCACCCATGTGTTTATCCTATGCTATATGCGATGCCATATGTACACCTCAGTCCAGATCACAACAACAGAACAAAATATAGTATATTAGAATTGAATTGACACGTGCCTAAATGCAAATGTTTAAATCGTTTTAAAAGCATCCAATTACCATACGTTAGTTCTTTAATTTATTATAGTGTGTAGGCAATCAAAGAAGAAAATTAGCAGCAGAATATATCAATATATGCAACTTGCAAAAACCATGTAAAAGATGAAGTCCAAATGCCACACAAATGCTGCATTTTCATGGCTTTTCTTGGGTTTCTGCGGCAAAAAAAAGGAAGCAGAGCCCCTGCTCTCTAGAGCAAGGAGATGCAAGCAAAACTATACATCTGCAATGCTAAGCTTTTGTAAAGATTGACTTGCACACCAAAACAGAGAAGAAAAAGTTAACAAAAATGTGAAATCAAAACCATTCCCATCCCCGGCAATGACGCCCAAATTTGATTAGAGCGAAACCAAGAACTCGAAATGTGTAGTTTATTAAATCAATGAACATATAGTTGTGCTAATGTTCCCTCGATACTTCCGTTATAGTATTGACACAATGAGTCGAATCCACAGGGACGGGAGGCGATAGAAGCATAAACAGTCCGTTCGCGTATTATGTTAACAAGTCTTCTTTGTTAAAGAATGAGAAAAGGAAGAAAGAAAAGAAATCCAAAGTGATAATTGGAGAAGGCGATAAAATGACGATGTAAAAATAAAAGAGAAGTGATTTGAAAAAACAAAAGAAGATGAAACAAAGATGAACTAAGAAGTGGTGAAAACAATGATGAAAATGATAAATAAGATAAAAGAAAACTCATGGCTACTAACTACTAATTGCTCCACTAACCATGATAACCTCTTAGTGATAGTTGTCTCATGATCGGAGGTAGGAGTGTACTAATATTCAGAGAGAGAGGGTTTAGAATCAACCTTCGATGCTCTTATGTGATGCTCAAAAACTCCAAAATGTATTCACAATTTTTCTTTACTCCTTCCGAATCACCGTCGTAGCATAAGCTATTACGGGTCGATCCTCAGGGAGAGCGTGCGATAGAAGCATTCACGGTTTCAAAATTGAGTTTTGAAGAAAGAAAACGAAAGTTCTTCTATGTTCAAGAAAAACAAAATGACATGGAAAAGAGAGGAAAAATTCTTTGTGGATTTTGTTGCATAAAAAGGAAAAGGATGAAAGGAAAGTGAAATGATCTTGGAAAACTTTAGGTAGCTTGGAAAGAAAACTTTGAGAAGGGAAACTTTGAAAAGACTTTAGAGAGAAAAAATCATGACTAGCTAACTCTTCTAATTTACTAACTTACTAATCTCATAGGGTCAAGCATGCCTCATGTTGATTCATCGGCAAAGGTTTGTCTTGCTTGTTTGGTCAAAATATTTTTCCATGTAGAGGATGAGTGATCTTCTAGGCTTGTCTTGTAGCCTCATTGATTCATCGGCTCCTGAGATAGATTTTCAATGGTGGAATCAAGGAGTGTCACTCAAGGGAATGCTAAGGAAGAAGATACAAGATTCATTAGTCATTCAAAGCCATACTCGAGCTAGCATTGAAGTAAGAAAATTGTACTACAAATAGCATAGTTAGGTGCTCCATCTCCATGTTCCATCAAGGCACTTGCTCTAAAGACAAGGCTCTAAATGAGGCTTACATGAATCATATGGAATGAAAACAAGCATTTGCCAAGAATTAAAGTAACTCATCTTCATTGGGGATAATAGAGACTTGAAATTACAAGACTACAATAAAGCATCCAATGAATCACATGAATTAGCAATCACCCAAGAGTTAGAAGTTAGTAAAGTTAGTGGTTAGCTAGTCATGTTAGAGAGTTAGCTAGACATTGAAATGAAAAGCACACAACAATTCATTGTAGAAGAAGATGCAATGGTAATAAAAACTTGAAGAAAGTAAACCACTAGAACAAGTAAAGATGAGAAGAAAGATGGATCAATCCTTGCATTCAAGTTATCACTACTTCAATTACAAGATCTCACACTCTCTCTCTCTCTTTGCAGAATTCTAGAAGGAGAAAGAAGATTACAAGAGCACTAAAGAAAGCTAGAGAAAATCCCTACAATTCTCTTAAAAATATAAGCTCTTCTCTCTTATTCTCTCCTCTTCTCTCCTCTCTTTTCGCAGAGGCCCTAGGGGTCTATTTGTAGGCTCCAAGGGATGAGGCCCTCAAATCTCAACCGTGGGATTAAACGCTGGCTCAACGGCCAGATGCTTGCCGCGGATCCGCGGCCAGAGCTGCGTTTCCGCGGCAGAATCTTGGCCGTTGCGCCAACGATTTCTGTTACGATTTTGTTAGCGCCCGTATGCCTCGCTGGATCTTCTAGAAAGTTGGGGATATTCGTGGACGACTCCAGACCTGGGCTTCTCTTTTGAGCTTCTTCTTTCGGGCTCCTTAATTAATCCCATTAATTCCTTGAAAATTCCCTGATTATGGGCCTTCATCTCCATTAATGGTGGACCTGAAAAAGAGAGAGAAAAGCAATAAAAAATCTTATTTTTATTTACATAAAGCATGATATGAAAGTGAAAAATGATGCAAAAATGAACTCCAATCACACCCCCATACCTGGCTTTTGCTCGTCCCCGAGCAAAAAGAGAAAAAAATCCTGGCTAAATTATTGAACCACTTTCGTAGGTGTCACGATTGCACTGAGCTCGTGCAACAAGCCGTTAAACCTCTAGGTTACCCTAGAGGAGGAGTGTTGTCTCCTGAAGGTTTTCAGCGGATTGCACCCACAAAATCCAAAAAAGAAAAAATGTTAGTGAAAAAATTATGATCCATATTTTTTAAGAATTTCCTTGATCTATAGGTTTCGGGTTACCCTAAACTTGTCATTCTTTTTATAAGTGTCTATTTAGAGTTTTGTCTTCAACTTAGGTTAAGTTTTTAAGGAATAGAGCGAAAACCGGATTTTGCATCAAGCCTAGTATATATACATCTATAAATATGAAAGATTTTTCTTAGACTAAAGTTCATTTATTTACTAATATATACAATCTTTTTATTTTTTTCTTTTTTCTCTTTTTTTATTTTTATTTATTTATTTACACCTCTTTAGCTTCCTTAGGCTTTCTAATTTACCCATGTAGCGAGCCTCTTACCGATGACTCCCAAACCAGTCGGTCTTAGGGCACCAGATGAAGATACATCCCTAAGGTTCAAGGACTCGAGTAAACTAGGTCACGAATGCTAAAGACTTAACCACCTTTAGGCGTGACTGACCATGCTTCTTAAGGCACAACTAACCAGCTTAATTAGTGGGTAAGTAATTATTTATTTATTTATTTATATATATTTTTCTATATATATTTTTTTTTTATTATATATATGTGTAAATAGAATCACTAAGTCTTTGATTAATCCCTCAATATGTTTAATGTATATAATGCTAAAGAGAGAATTAAAATCTAGCTATATTTCTTATCCTTTTTTACTTAACCTAAAAATCCAACAAAACTCCTCTTTTCGACTTATATTAAGAAATCTTAGTTTAGAGTATCCTTAATTCCTAAGATCAAGTTTGATTCTTTAAAAATGGATCAAAATTTTCTCTTTTTTTTAATTGTTTTATATATTTTTATGGTTTTTCTAAAAAGAAACTGAAAAATCTAAAATGAAAAATCCTAAAAAGAAAATAAAAATCTAAAAAGAAATGAAAAATCCTAAAAAGAAAATGAAAAATCTAAAAAGAAAATAAAAATCCTAAGTTAGTATCTACCCCCCATACCTATCTCATGCATTGTCCCCAATGTATGCAAGATAAAATATGCATGAAATAGATAAAGGAACAGTGTCACCTCTCGTCGTTTTGGACCAGTGGTGGTGCTGGGTCCAGCTGACTGTGAACGCCTAAGACCTTCCTCAATACGGTCTAATCGAGACATCTGCTCCTCAACTTGCTTGTGTAGTCGATTTTGTCCCCGGAATATTTTCTTCATGCCCCGTCAAATGGTGGACATGAAGGCACGTGAATCTGCAGGGGGTCCTGTCGCCAAAAGGCAGGCTCATCTTCTTCCTCTAATCTTTCCTCTGAAGAGGACTCCACTGGCACATCTTCGGGCTGGACACTAGGGGTCCAGACCGCATGTAGACAACTATTATAGGCACTAGTGGCCCTCTCATGTGCTATGAACACCCGGTCATATGCATCAAACACAGTATCCGGTAGGAAAGTCCTACATAGACGAGTAATCAGAATAGGGTGTGAATGTTTAGCACCACGGGTGCGTGAGGAATTGGCAATGATAGAATAGAAGATGGTTTGTTGATGCAGACCGTGTGCTGCCTAGTCATGAGGTCGTGAATTATTTGCAGCACAGGCCTGTTGAAAGAAGTGGTGTGGTCCAGTCCCAGAATATTGCGTTAGATCCATCGACCAACGCAATGCACATTACGGAAAGTGGTACTGGCTTTGAGCCCTCGGTCTTGTTCTGTGCAGGGGGCCCCCATAATGGACATGTAGTCAATGAGAGGAAGGGGGTCGCTGTGTTGTGGGTAACAGGGGACGTGAGTGAGTTCATCAAGTAGAGGAAGTGTGATGAAAATGTCACCTAGGGACATATGAACTGCGAATTGGTACGTGTCGAAATTTACCGAAGCATGATCAATGGAAGTGTAAAATAATTTTACTAATTCAGGACAATAAAATGCATCATGATCGGAATTATCATACACAAGAGAATACCAATCCCAAGCACAGATTCTATCTATAAAAATATGCCCATACCCATTGTTATCACTAAAAATTCTGGAATAATCTTTCTCAGCAAATAAAGATGGTGCCATGCTAAAGATATAGAAAACATAAGAGATCGGAGGATTAGAATGCAAACCACCCCCGGAATACGTGGGGGGAAACAAGATCCGAATTGCAGAGGGCACACGGTAGAGAAATCAGATGATCGGCCACTAGATCGGCCAAGAGCAGGGAACATCGATTGCAACAGACCTTGGCGGCGCACCAGGAAAGAGGATATGGTCGCGGAAACGCGGCTTTGCCAGAGAAAACGCGGCAGGAAGGAGGGTTCTGTGGAGGGGAAAAATTTGAGGGGCGGCGCTCGAGTGGGCTGTTTCAGATCTGAATTTAGATCTAGGGTGAGGGGAGAGACTCGGGGTTAGATGATATTTATAGGTGGCTGAGAGAGTTGAATTCTCAAAATTACCCTAGGTTGAATTGGGTATTTACAACCCTAGGGTGATTTAAAAGGGATTCATGAAGAGGGGAACTCTTGGTGCCATTTAGCACCAAAGTCCACTTATTTGAAGTTATTACATTTTATTATTATTTTTATCATTTTTTTATTTATTTATTTTTATTTTTATTATATACAAAAGGGGTCCCAAAAGGATATGCAAGGAAAATAGGGAAAATGTACAAGTGAAATGGTCACATATAGACTAGGTCACAAAGACCCAGTTCATGAACATCTTGTGACACAAACTCAGTGGTAAAAAATGGCTTCAAGCGTTGACCGTTCACAGTGAAAGTATTACCATTTTTTGGATCAAGAATTTCAATGGCACCATGTGAGAAGACTTTTTGCACAATGTATGGTCCTGACCACCTAGTTTTCAATTTACCAGGGAAGAGGTGGAGTCTTGAGTTGTATAACAGAACCTTTTGTCCTGAGACAAAAATTTTCCAGTGAATGGATTTATCATGAAAGAGCTTGGTTCTGTATCTTGTTATCCGAGCGTTGTCATATGCCTCATTTCTTATCTCTTCTAGCTCGGATATTTGCAATTTCTTCAAGGCACCGGCTTTATCCAAATCCAAGTTCAGCTGCTTTAATGCCCACATAACTCGGTGTTCTAACTCCACAGGCAAGTGGCAAGGTTTTCCAAATACAACTCGATATGTAGACATACCGAGGACAGTCTTGTAAGCGGTCCTGTATGCCCATAAGGCATCAGTGAGTTTGATGGACCAATCTTTTCGGTAATGTCCAACGGTTTTCTCCAATATGAGTTTGATTTGTCTATTAGTGACCTCTACTTGCCCGTTAGTCTGAGGATGGTATGCCGTGGATAATTTGTGAGAAATAGAGTATTTGCGCATTAGGGCTTCAAAAGCCCGATTGCAAAAATGACTCCCATTGTCACTGATTATCGCACAGGGGGCGCCGAAGTGTGAGATGATATTTTTCCGTAAAAACTTGATGACAACTTGGTTGTCATTTGTCCTTGTTGGAACTGCTTCAGCCCATTTGGAAACATAATTTACAGCTACCAAAATGTATTGGTTGCCATAGGACAGAGGAAAGGGTCTCATAAAGTCGATGCCCCCACAGATCAAAAATTTCGACCTCCAAGATGGGTGTAAGGGGCATCATGTCTTTTCGCGTAATTCGACCCGTCATTTGACACCTGTCACATAGCTTGCAGAAAGTATATGCATCCTTAAAGAGAGTGGGCCAGTAAAATCCACTCTGAAGTACTTTCTCAGCAGTTTTTCGTGGACCAAAATGTCCACCGCAAGCTAGCTTGTGACAGAATATCAAGACACTCTGATGTTCATCCTCAGGAAGACACCTTCGTATTATCTGGTCAGGACAATATTTGAATAAATACGGTTCATCCCAAAAGAAGAACCGCATTTGACTCATGAAACGGTGTTTGTCCTGACCTGACCAATTGGAAGGTGTTCGCCCGGTTGCAAGGTAATTCGCTATGTCAGCATACCAGGGCTCTCCACACATTATAAAAATGTGTTCGTCAGGGAAATCATCATTTATTGGTATTTTCTCCTTTGGTGCATTGGGGATTCTTGACAAGTGATCAGCTACCACATTCTCAATGCCCTTTTTATCCTTGATTTCCAGATCAAACTCTTGTAAAAGAAGTATCCATTGAATAAGTCTTACCTTTGCATCCTTCTTTTGCATTAAGTATTTTAGGGCGGAGTGATCGGTGAAAATAGTCGTCCTGGACCCTAGCAGGTATTGGCGAAATTTTTCCAACGCAAATACAACAGCTAAAAATTCCTTTTCAGTAGTTGTATAATTGAGTTGGACTTCATTCAGCGTTCTGCTAGCATAGTAGATTACGTGTTGCCTAGTATCAATACGCTGCCCTAGAACAGCGCCGATAGCAAAATCTGAGGCATCACACATAATCTCGAATGGCTTGGTCCAATCAGGTGCAGAAATGATAGGTGCTGAGACAAGTCTACACTTAAGCTCCTCCCAAGCTTGTAGACATTCTTCATCGAATTTAAAGGGTACATCTTTTCCTAAGAGATTTGTCAAAGGTCTAGCAATTTTGCTAAACCCTTGAATGAATCGTCTATAGAAGCCGGCGTGCCCTAAAAATGATCTAATGTCTTTTAAGCATGTTGGTTCAGGGAGCTTTGTAATAACTTCCACTTTAGATTTGTCAACCTCAATTCCTTTATGTGAAACTTCGTGCCCAAGAACGATTCCTTGCTTGACCATAAAGTGACACTTCTCCCAGTTAAGTGTCAAGTTTTTCTCCATGCAGCGTTGTAGAACCAGCTTAAGATGGTGCAAGTATTGTTCAAAGGAATCGCCATAAATTGAAAAATCATCCATGAAAATCTCCAAGATTTTTTCCACCATGTCTGAAAAAAGGCTCAGCATGCAACGTTGAAACGTTGCGGGAGCATTGCATAGGCCGAAGGGCATTCTTCGGTATGCAAATGTTCCAAAGGGACAGGTGAAGGTGGTTTTGTCTTGATCCTCGGGAGCGATGGGGATTTGATTATATCCTTAATATCCATCCAGGAAATAGTAGTACTCATGTCCTGCTAATCTCTCGAGCATTTGGTCAATGAACGGAAGGGGAAAGTGGTCTTTACGTGTGGCAGTGTTCAACTTTTGGTAATCGATACAAACTCGAATCTTCGTTGGAAGACGTGTTTGTACCAATTCTTTTTTCTCGTTTTCTACCACAGTAAATCCTGCTTTCTTTGGCATAGCATGGACTGGACTTACCCATTGGCTATCGGATATGGGATAGATAATCCCATTGTCTAACAGCTTCAAGATCTCAGCTCTAACAGCCTCCTGCATGATTGGGTTCAGTCTACGCTGTGGGTCACGTTTTGGTTTAGCATCCTCCGTCAAATGAATCCGGTGTTGAACTATGGAAGGACTAATCCCCTTTATGTCAGCCATGGTCCAACCAATGGCTTCTCGATTCTCTCTTAACACAGTAAGAAGATCCTCTTCTTGTTGCTTCATGAGATGGGATGCAATGATCACGGGAAAGGCTTCTTTCTCATCCAAGTACTGGTACTTGAGATGGTTGGGAAGGACCTTAAGCTCAGAAGAAGGGACAGGATCTATCAATGGTTGTTCTTGGTGCAAGGGAAGAATAGGGGTGGTATTAGTGGCCCATTCCACAGTGGACTCAATAATCTGATCAAGGTTGAAGTCATCAGACTCCAACTGAAATTCTTCATCGGACTCATATTCGACCTCCACATCATGTTCACTTGTTAAACCCTCGATTAAGTTCACATCAAATGACTCATTATCCAAATCTCGAGGTTGTTTTCCCAGGTGAAAAACATTCACCTCTTTCGTCATATCTCCGAAGGTTAGACGCATCGAGCCATTCCTACAGTTGATGATCGCATTTGCGGTGGCTAGGAAAGGGCGTCCGAGAATGACAGGTGTCTGTGCTCTGTGATTATGTACAGGTTGTGTTTCTAGAACAATGAAGTTTACGGGGTAAATGAATTCCCCGACCCGTATTAAAACATCTGTAATCTCCCCTTGGGAATCTTTACAGAGCGATCAGCCAGTTGTATCGTAACTTTGGTCGGACAGAGGTTGCCTAACCCTAGTTGCTGATACACAGAAAAGGGAAGAAGATTGATACTGGCTCCCAAATCAAGTAATGCCCTATTGATAGTAGTCTGTCCTATGATACAAGAGATGGTTGGGCTTCCTGGGTCCTTATATTTCACAGGAATTGGCCCATTGAGCAACTCGCTAATGTTTGAAGCTAGGAAGACTTTCTTAGGGACATTTGCTTTCCTCTTCTTGGTGCACATTTGTTTAAAAAATTTGGCATATGATGGAACTTGTTGTATGTCATCAAGAAGAGGTACATTGATTGGACCTGATTGAACATTTCTCTTATCTTCTCCATATGAGCATTCAGCTTTGGATTTGCTAGCCTATTTGGAAATGGTACAATAGGCTTGTATGGTTGCTCATCAGTCTTTTCTTTTTCTTTGGATTTGGAAGTTGATGGTTGTGAACTTGAAGATGGATTGTCTTGAGTTGGTTGTACTAGAACAGGAGGTGTTGATTTTGACACTGATTTGGTGGGTTGATTTGAAACCTTATTATCTACACGCTTCCCGGATCTCAGAATATGAACAGTGTTGCATTGACTGGGGTCCATGTCTTCAACTTCATGCAGAGGGAAGTGATTTTTGGATTGGGCAATGACTGGCTTGGTAGCATTCCTTTTTGTCTTTCATTTAAAGAATTAGCCAATTGACTTATCTGGACCTGTAACTTGTTCATATCCTGGTGGTGATTGGTCATCATTGAAGCCTGGGTTTTGGATAGGGTTTCGATCATTTTTTCCAAATCTGACATTCTTTTGTCTGGATGATTTTGTGGTTGATGTTGCTGATATGTGGGCTGGAAGTTTGTTTGGAAATATGGTGGATTTTGATATGATTGGAATTGTGGTGGATTCTGGTGTGAGTGGAAATTTGATGGATTCTGGTGGAAATTGGGTTGATGAGACTGAGCAGGATATTGATGTGAAAATGGTTGCCTTGGTTGCTCAGGACCAGACTGACTCCAGGAAAAATTTGGATGGTTTCGCCATCCCGGATTGTATGTTTTGGAGTATGGATTGTAGTTTGGTCTGGTGTATGCAGCATTCGTATTTTCCTGATACATTTGAGACTGGTAAACAGGACACTCCTCGAACAGATGGTTAAGATCATGGCAATAGGTACAACCTGGTTGACCACAGGTGATGGGTTGACCTGGTTCACAGCAGTAGGTTCCCTAGATTCAAGCAGTTCTATCTCTCTTATCAATTGTGTTATTTTAGCCTCGGCAGCTATGGAGGATTCTATCGAATGCATACCGGTTCTAGAAGTGGTGGAGTGGGTTTTACTGGGCATGACTCCCACTGAATTGTTTTTTTCGGCTAAGGCTTCAAAGAGATCCCACCCCTGATTCTCATCTTTATTTAAAAATTTCCCTTGGCACATGGTTTCAAGGAGTGTCTTTGTTTGGTAATCAAGTCCGTCATGTAGAATTTGGCACTGGCGCCACTTCTCTATACCGTGATGAGGACATAGGGCTAGTAAGTCTTTGAATCGTTCGAAATATTTCCAGAATGGTTCATTAGACTCCTGCTTAAACTGCATAATGTTTTTTCTCATGAGGGCTTCTTGTGAATGGGATAAAACTTCTTAAGAAAGACTTTTACAAAATCATCCCATGAAGAGATTGAACTGGCGGGAAGATTGTAGAGCCATTTCTTAGCTATATCCTTGAGCGCGAAGGGTATGAACCTTAGTCTAACAACATCCTCAGTTAATTGGGAAATTTTCATCATCACACATACTTCTTCAAACTCACGAATGAAGAAATATGCATCCTCGGACGCTAGGCCATGAAATCGCGGGAGTGTATTTATGAATTGTGGCTTTAGCTCAAAATTATTTCCATTGGTCACTGGGAGAAGAATGCATGATGGAAGTGAAGTGCGGATGGGGTAGAACTTGTCTTGAAGCGAAGTGTTGTTTGCCATAATTGGGATTGTGTCAGGAGGTGGTGTTTGTGCAAGTGTAGAAATCCTAACAAGTCTTGCAGAATTTGGATCCCGGTACCACTCTTGCATGCACAATCACAGACAACGTTCACCGATCACACAAGCGAAAAAGAAAAATAACAAACAATAAAAGAAAAAGCAATCACAAGCTATTTAGGATACCTGGACCTAGACGACTCCTAACTGTTCGATGAACCAAAGAAGGTTATTGCTCTAGTCAGACCACAGTTAATCAGCCAGGTAGGGGCAAAATATGGTGGGAGGTATCCGTGCATAAGCAACGGGCCTTAATTACACCAAACCACGGTATCTTCGAGGCGTAACCTCTTAATCCCCAACCTTAGACACTAATTTAACTGGAGTATGAATCAAAAACAATTTCCAACTTCAGCTGATCTCCTACTGAGTCCGGATGTCCCTAGGGCCAACGTCTATCAGATTTTATTAAAAAGCTTGGGATTGTGAGTGCTTGGATGATGATTTTTGGACCAAGGAAAGGGTGATAAAATCCCCACCTTATCTTGTTTATTGGGTGATGCCCTTAAGGTCAATTTGTGCAAGTGTATAATATATGCAAACAAGGTTCACTCAAAGTGATGTAAATCAACCAAGAAGTGAGTCCTATTCTAAATGCAATGCGAACGTACCTTACTCCAGCACTCTTCAACAGTAAAGTAAATGAATTGAAAAGACACGTGCCTAAAAAATGCAAACGTCTAATCAATTTTTAAACTTTTCAACAAATGTTTTACTGTTGATTATTAGCAGGATCCTGGTGAGAGCATACAAGAAATAAGATTTGCAGCAGCTGTATTTTTGCAAAGCAAGCAACCATGCACAAAAACCAGTTAGTAGTCAACTCCTTTTTGCCGCGGATCCGCGGCTTGGGCCGAGAAAACGCGGCAAATCAGAGGGTACTTGGTCTCTGCTTTCTTGAGCAGAGGCCCAAGACCACTTATATGTTACTGCAGTGCTTTGTTTCCTGTTCCTCAAACCTGTAACCTGCAATAGAGAAGAAAATTCGTTTAGTTTTTAACTCAAATGAAAACCGTTGCTCTCTCCGGCAACGGCGCCAAAAATTCTTGATCGGAAGGTAGGAGTGTACTAATATTCAGAGAGAGAGCGTTTAGAATCAACCTTCGATGCTCTTATGTGATACTCAAAAACTCCAAAATGTATTCACAATTTTTCTTTACTCCTTCCGAATCAACCGTCGTAGCATAAGCTATTACGAGTCGATCCTCAGGGAGAGCGTGCGATAGAAGCATTCACGGTTTCGAAATTGAGTTTTGAAGAAAGAAAACGAAAGTTCTTCTATGTTCAAGAAAAACAAAATGACATGAAAAAGAGAGGAAAAATTCTTTGTGGATTTTGTTGCATAAAAAGGAAAAGGATGAAAGGAAAGTGAAATGAACTTGGAAAACTTTAGGTAGCTTGGAAAGAAAACTTTGAGAAGGGAAACTTTGAAAAGACTTTAGAGAGAAAAAACCATGACGAGCTAACTCTTCTAATTTACTAACTTACTAATCTCATAGGGTGAAGCATGCCTCATGTTGATTCATCGGCAAAGGTTTGTCTTGCTTGTTTGGTCAAAATATTTTCTCATGTAGAGGATGAGCGATCTTCTCGGCTTGTCTTGTAGCCTCATTGATTCATCGACTCCCGAGATAGATTTTCAATGGTGGAATCAAGGAGTGTCACTCAAGGGAATGCTAAGGAAGAAGATACAAGATTCATTAGTCATTCAAAGCCATACTCGAGCTAGCATTGAAGTAAGAAAATTGTACTACAAATAGCATAGTTAGGTGCTCCATCTCCATGTTCCATCAAGGCACTTGTTCTAAAGATAAGGCTCTAAATGAGGCTCACTGAATCATATGAAATGAAAACAAGCATTTGCCAAGAATTAAAGTAACTCATCTTCATTGGGGATAATAGAGACTTAAAATTACAAGACTACAATAAAGCATCCAATGAATCACATGAATTAGGAATTCACCCAAGAGTTAGAAGTTAGTAAAGTTAGTGGTTAGCTAGTCATATTTGAGAGTTAGCTAGACATTGAAATGAAAAGCACACAACAATTCATTGTAGAAGAAGATGCAATGGTAATAAAAGCTTGAAGAAAGTAAAGCACAAGAAAGTAAAGCACTAGAACAAGTAAAGATGAGAAGAAAGATGGATCAATCCTTGCATTTAAGTTGTCACCACTTCAATTACAAGATCTCACACACTCTCTCTCTTTGCAGAATTCTAGAAAGAGAAAGAAGATTACAAGAGCACTAAAGAAAGCTAGAGAAAATCCCTACAGTTCTCTCAAAAATACAAGCTCTTCTCTCCTATTCCTCTTCTCTCCTCCATTTTCGCAGAGGCCCTACGGGTCTATTTATAGGCTCCAGGGGATGAGGCCCTCAAATCTCAACCGTGGGATTAAACGCTGGCTCAACGGCTAGATGCTTGCCGCGGATCCGCGGCCAGAGCCGCGTTTCCGCGGCAGAATTTTGGCCGTTGCGCCAACGATTTCTGTTGCGATTCTGTTAGTGCCCGTATGTCTCGCTGGATCTTCTAGAAAGTTGGGGATATTCGTGGACGACTCCAGACCTGGGCTTCTCTTTTGGGCTTCTTCTTTCGGGCTCCTTAATTAATCCCATTAATTCCTTGAAAATTCCTTGATTATGGGCCTTCATCTCCATTAATGGTGGACCTGAAAAAAGAGAGAAAAGCAATAAAAAATCTTATTTTATTTACATAAAGTATGATATGGAAGTGGAAAATGATGCAAAAATGAACTCCAATCACCTCACATGGATCCTTGGCCATCACTAGTCCTTGGCTTCAAGAGACGATAAAAAGCATGGTTCATAAGATTGTTCTTCTACATTCAAACAACACATCCACACCACAGAACAAGTTACAAATTACTGTTAAATCATCAAAACCGGTTAGAAGTGAGTATGAAATAAGGTTAGCATTGCAAGTTAGCAAGTTAGTGGGTTAGATGTTAGAATGTTAGAATGTTAGAATCCATCATCATGAGTCATTAATGGCTCTTGCAAGAGCAAGACCTTGTAGAGGCTATTAGATTCATGTGGATTATCAAGTAAGTGGTTAGATGGTTATAAGTTAGTAGTTAGATTACCATGAGAAGAAAGATTATCTAAGCATTATGTAGAAGAAGGAGAAGATTACAGTAAAAAAGAAAGGAGACACCTTAACATAGATTGTCACTATCTATTACATCAATCTCTCTCTTTCTCTCTCTGAATCTCTCAGCCCTAATACATGATCTAAAAATGAAATAAAAATAGAAAAGAAAATAAAATAAAAGAAGAACACGTACACTAACCTACACTAAAAGAGAGAAAACCTAGCCTATTTCCCAGTCTGCTTGCGTTTTGGTCTCTACAGGGCCGTTTATAGGTGAAAGAAGAATCAGAAAGGCGAGAAGAGGCCACGCGTCAAAAATCGACGCGTGGACCCATCATATTGCCGTGAAGACGTGGCTTTTGTCACGTTTCCACTGCAATAATAGGGACAAAGGTCCCTGATTTTGGTGCGTAGGTTCGTCTCGCTTTGGGAACCTGCCAGATATTCTTGGATTCAGTTTTTGACGTCCATATTTTTGTCAGACACCCGCCAACATCTATATTCAATGTATCTTCTAGAAACTCTCTACCTTGGCCTCCAAGAAATCCGGATTAGTCACCCAAAAATGGGTTTAATTAAGCTCCTCCTTTGCCCCTAGACTCTTGATTATCTGCAAAGTAGACTAAAATACAGTTACAAATGATATTTTATTCATAAATTGGTAGGAAAATGCCATATAATAATGTAGAATTATAGCCTAATCATTTTCTCACACATGAGCTATCGTCTCTAATCCTATCTATAGGATCTTGTTTTTGTCACGAAAATTATTTGTGGTCTATTGTGATCACCAAGTTTGTAATCTTTTCTTTGCTTTGGATATGTGCCTTTCTCTCTTGTATAGAGGTGATTGTGTTTTGGCTTTGCGTCTTATTCTTCTTATGTAGAAGTGATTGTGTTTTAGCTTGGTGCCTATCCCTCTTGTGTAGAGGTGATTATGTTAGAGAGAGGAGTAATACACTCCAAGTGTAGAGTTATAATTCCTCGGTGGAGGTCCCTTTATGGAAGGTCCTGTGTGGACATAGTGAAAATCCTTCTGTGTGAAGGGGAGGACGTAGAGAAGTGGCTCGAACCTCAAAACATATCTTGTTGTTTGCGTTTGATACAATATCTCTTAACTCTATCTCTCTTATATCTTGCAGTATTTTATATTGCACATATTCATATGCTAGATATAGTTTGTGTGTACCCATACTTGTATTGAACCAATAGAGTTTCATATAGCACCTCAACTCTTAATTTAGAGGAATCTCGAGGAGATAGTCCAGAGTCCTTCACCGAAAATTCGACTACACTCTTTGTTATACATAGCTTATTGCAATTAAGTTTTAAATTTCACATCATTATAAAGATTAGCTAGTACACCATTCACCCCCTCTAGTGTATTTCAATTGATATCAGAACCTACGCTCCTGTTATTAGATTTAACCAGCTAGGAGTGAGATCTTAGATTGCTAATCTAGTATTACATTTGCACACATATAGTCTATACACTTAAGGATCACCTTGCCTCTCCATGTTTGATGTTTCTAACATCGATATGTGGAAGTTTAGGATAAGTGCTTATTTAAAAGCCTAGGTTTGCATGTCTATCTTGTTACTACCAAGAAAACTTATTTTTATAATGACAAGTACATTAAGGCTAATGCACAAGCCTTAGATGCACTTAAGCATACACTTAGTAAAGAATATTTATGTATGATTTCTCATTGTGATTCGGCTTTTGCAATGTGAAATACATTGACCTTTCCTGAGCTACAAATGACAAACAATGTGGAAAAGGAACCCTTGGTGGATGAGTCCGACGAAACTTGCTATATGGTCCAAGGGATTGACTCCCTTAAGGTACATTCGGATACTCATCTAGATGATAGTACTAACTCTTCTAATGATGATCATGATAGTATGGATGCTTATGCATTAAATGAAGAGCTTTTCCTCTTTTGTGAAAACTTGTTTGAAAAATATAACTTTTGAAAAAAAAAATTTGAATTAAAAGAAGAAAACAAAAATTTATTTCTAAACTTGATATGATTTTGCAAGAGAAAGTTGAGATTTTAAGTGAAAGGGACTCCCTGAAAATCCAACTTGACCTTGTTTTAAAGGAAAATGAAATTTTGAAAAGTAAAAAAAATTGATATTGTTTTAAAGTATAATGATGTTTTATCTTCAAGACTTGATTTTGTATTAAAAGAAAATGATTCTTTAAAGAACAAAATTGTTTTAATTTCTAAAGAATTAGAATTCATTTCTTTAGAAAAAATTTCTTTGAAAAATGATTTAGACTCCCATGTTTACCATGCTACTATAGCTTTATCATCTTGTGTTTCTATTGCATGCCCCATATCTTATTCTAATGTTGAAAATGAAATATGTATGTTGAAGAAGAGTGTAGATTGTTGGGCTCCACTTTGAGCCAATGTGCTATGAACTACACACGATTGGAATCCATGTTTCACAAGAAATATGCTCTTCATATGCATACACAAAAAAAAAGGCATACACATGCTCATCATGGTTACACACATGATTCTATATATGCTCATGTGTATACTTGTACACATTGTGGACGTACGGGCCACCTTGCAAAATTTTATTATGATAGAATAAATGTTTCAATTTTTGCAAATAAATTTGTTTGGTTTAGGAAAGGTGCTAACCCTCATGGACCCAAAAAGGTATGGGTATGAAAATTCACCCCTATTATATTTGATGCAAATATGGGCTCTCATTTGACGTGAGGGTTTTGGTGCCTTGATGGTGAATAAGTTTGAGCTTGATGGACACTACATTAGATGCATCACCTTCAAGGATGTTTGGTGGCTGGATCACCATGGTTTGGAGACCTAGAAATTAGCCCTATTAGTTTTGGTAACTATCTCTAACTCCCTATTTATGTTTACATGCTTTCTCATTGATGATTTTTAGTATGTCTTAGTTTTTCATGTTTATTATGTTTAAATGCAATGTTTATTAGACTTGTGATATATATGTAGTATTTGAGATACACCCATATTTATATGGATTTATATTTTTATGTTCACACTATAGTTTAGCTATTGTGTATATCCTAACTCTAAAGTACGCACATTTACCCTAATGATCATGTTTGTTTATGATTTTGCACTTCATATTTTTGATTACTTGTTTAGATGAAGTTTTCGTTAAAACTTGTGTTTATACTTATACAAATAGTGAGCTACACTTGGTTACTATGTGTTTGTACATTATTATTCATTTGTACGCATTACATGTACATGTATAGCCTAGTTTTAATGATTCTTTCATTTATACTTGTTTTTCTATTTTTGTACTTATTTTTATAAAAATTTGTTTATCTTCATGTATATGTCAATTTTGTTCAAAACTTTAGACATACATGTCTATCCTAGAGTCACTTGCTTTTCAGCAATATTCTATTATAGACTCACTTATATTTGGAATATGTATGTATACTCTAGTTTTGACAAAACATATATATGCCTTGGAGTTTGTTTTGTTTTGATGAAAAATTGAACTTTTATAATGTTCACGTTTATAAAGGAATTTTATTTGAGCTTCGTTGCCTATCTCCATGATTATACTTACTACATGATTTTTGCACTCTACATCATCTTGTTTACTTATAATATTGGATTCATGATAATTTTTTTTGCTTTATAGACTTTGAATGTCAATTATTGTGTGATTTTCATGTTCTCATAGATATATTCATGTTTTATTCCTTGCCTGAGAGATTTTGTACTAGTTTTCAAAATTATCTTTAAAACTAGTCTTTATTCTTTAATTGGTAGAGTTTTTAAACTATGCTAAAATATTTTAAAATCATGATTTTTGAAAACCCTTTCTTGGATGAGCGACCATGCCTTGTATGCCCTTATTGAATATCTTTTAAACTTGTGCATGAATAGGGTGGTAGGTATGAGTTATGCACATGATCTTCATGTTATTTTACTTTTGTATACTTATATGTGTTTTTTATATATGTATACTTCAAATTTCAATTGGTATTTCTATTTTCATACATTCATATATATGATTTGATTATGCTTATTTTACAATGTCTTTGCATCTTTAAAGCACGAATTATGTTTATGTTAAGCTTGTTTTTATCGCAAATGTTAATTGGTATCTTTACAAGCTTATGTATTGATTTCAATTGGTATTTTAATTGGTATTTCAATTGCTAAACATTTCAATGGTATTTCAATTGGTATTTATTTGGTATCAAAATGTACTTCATGTCTCACTTTCAATTGGTATAAAAATCTACTATTGATATCTTAGATTTTTCTTGCAAGTGGTACCAACATTTATTTTATCAACTACTATTTGATTTCATTGGTATCATAATTCATTTTGTTGACTTCATGAAATTTCAAAAATATGTTTTAAAAGTGTTTTTAAAATTTGTTGACATGTATTGCTTATATGCAAGGAGAGCTTAACATCTCCTCTATATATAGATTCATGTTGAGCGTATCTCACATTGAGGAGCTTGACCTCTTTTTTTTACGTGATACACATGTGTAAGGGGAACTTAACATCTTCATTTATACATTGTATATTATGCTTTATGTGGGTTAGGATTTAGTCATCTCTTCTCAATGTAATGCATGTATGCAGGAGGAGCTAACTTTACACCTCTCCTTTTCATGAATGTATATTGCATATACATCTTTATTGTTTGATTATCCTCACCCTTTTATCGATGAATTGATAAAAAGGAGGAGAAGAACTTAGTGAGTTTATATATGCATGCTTAATATTGGTATTTTTGCGTATATGTTTGTGTTTACTTTATACATTTCATTGAATATTTATTTATTTATTGCTATTCATGAGTCAAGAGGGAGCTTCTATGAAGCTTATCTTTAATCCATGCATATATAACTCCATGAGTTTTGTCATCATCAAAAGGGGGAGATTGTTGGCCCAAAGGCCCATCACTTTAGTTTTGATGATGATTAACTCATGTAGTTATGGTACTAATGATCTTGAGTTTATATAGTTTCAGATTTACTATTAAGATCTTAATAGGTGCTTAGCTTCAACAAAGGAGTTTTGGAGTTAACACATGTCGATTCAAGAGCTCGCGTGTTAAGATCGCATTAGTATTCAGATGGAGTCAAGCTCTGTGGATCGTGTTTTGATCGAGTCGGCTTGAAAAAGGAGTTCTACAAGAAGACTTCGATTTGCTTAGTTTAAGTTTGTGTTTAGATCTTGTGTAAGATAGACTAGCGTTGACATGCTCAAGTTCACAAACACACAACTTCAATATGTTTGGTTTTCGGTTTAACTGGTTTTAGATTTCAAATATGCATATATATGGTTTTCATGAATAGATAGAATCAAAACAAGTTTACATGGTTTAATGTATATTAGATTTCATCTATATACATTTATGCTTCATATATTTAGAAAAACTTATTTTGATGAATTATTTCATGTGTTTAGAGTTTTGTAATTAACAAAACTTATTTTGGATTTCATGTCAAAAAACACAGATATATATTTTGTATGTGTATTGAATTCTATCCATACACTCTATACTTCAAAAGAGTTTAAATATCTTATTTTTGTAATTATACAAGTTTGAGAAAAATCAGATTTTCATTTCAAAGTTTGGTTTTTGAAAAATACCGATTTTGTGTTAAAGCTTAATTTCTATGTCATAAAAATAGTTCAAATAGTTTGTAATATGTGTTAATTTTTGGTCACACATATGTGTTCATCAAATATTTATAAGAACTAATTTTATGAAATTTATGAGAATTTATGGGATTTTATAGAAGTTAAAAAGACAAGTTTTCAATCCCTAAAAACTTATTTCTGAGCCTGCTGGCGGTCGACCGACCGGTCGACCAGAGCTCGGTCGACCGGGCCAGTTGACCGATGTGCATGAGGACGTGCACAAGGCCAGCCTACAAGGTCGGTCGGCCGGGCGGTCGACTGACTGTAACTACCCAACTCTCAGGTAGTGCCGGTCGACTGGGCAGTCAATCGACAGGCTAAGTGCCTTTACGCTCGGTCGACCAGGCGGTCGACCGGTGGCTCAATGGTCAGAAATATAATCGTTGGTCGGTCGATTGGCCGGTCGATCAGAAGGTCAAAACTGACCTTTTATGGCTACCAACGGCCATAATTTTGAGAGGCTATATATAGGGCTTCTCTCAAGATATTTTTAACAAGATTTCTAAGAGCTTTTCTTCTCATCTTTTCAAGTGTTTAGCAGCAAGTTTTAAAAGAGTTTTTGAGCCTAAAAGTTTCATCTTTTTATTTGTTTTTAAAGTGTTAGAAAAATCAAAGAAAAGAGTCTTTGGGAAATTAGTTTTGATATTTATTTCAATATCTATCTTGTATTTTTCCCAAGTGTTTTTCTTTGTTATTTTCATTTTCAAATATTTTGTTTTCTCACACTTGAAGTATCATCTCTAATCCTATCTTTAGGATCTTATTTTTGTGAGGAAAATTATTTGTGATTCATTGTGATCATCAAATTTGTAATCTTTTCTTTGCTTTGGCTTTGTGCCTACCCCTCTTGTGTAGAGGTGATTGTGTTTTAGCTTTGTGCCATATCCCTCTTGTGTAGAGGTGACTGTGTTTTGGCTTTGTGTCTATCCCTCTTGTGTAAAAGTGATTGTGTTTGGGAGAGGAGTTGTGCACTTCAAGTGTAGAGCTGTAATTCCTCGATGGAGGTCCTTTTGTGGAAGGTCCTGTGTGGACATAGTGAAAATCCTTCTGTGTTAAGGCGGGAACGTAGAGCAGTGGGTCGAATCTCGAAACATATCTTGTTGTTTGCGTTTGATCTACTATCTCTTAATTATATCTCTCTTGTACCATGCATTACTTTACATTGTATATATTCATATGCTAGATATAGTTTGTGTATGCCCATACTTGTATTGAACCAAGAAAGCTTCATATAGCACCTCAACTCTTAATTTAGAGGAATCTCGAGGAGATAGTACAGAGCCCTTCACCGAAAATTCAGCTACACTCTTTGGTTACACATAGTGTGTTGCAATTGAGTTTTAAATTTTGCATCATTGTCTTTAGATTAGCTAGTACCAACTATTCACCTCCCTCTAGGTGTATTTCAGCTTAATCTTAATCTATGCATATATAACCTTATAAGTTTTGTCATCATCAAAAAGAGAGAGATTGTTAACCCAGAGGCTTTTCACCTTAGTTTTGATGATGACAAACTTATGAAGGTTAGTTTACTAAGATTTTGTGTTTATATAGTTTCAATTATTGATCAAGATCTTAGTATGTATTTAGCTTCAACAAAGAAGTTTTGGAGCTAACACTTGTAAATTCAAGAGCTCGCGCGTCAAGATCGCATCTAGCACTCGAATGGAGTCAAGCTCTTTGGATCGAGTCAGCTTCGAGGAGTTCTACAAGAAGACTTATGTTTGTTTAGTTTTAGTTTGTGTTTAGATCTTGTGTAAGATAGACTAGTGTTGATATGCTCAAGTTCACATACACACACAAGTTTAATACGTTTGGTCCGGTTTTGGATTTTAGATATACATATATATAGTTTTCATGAGTAGATAGAATCAAAACAAGTTTACATAGTTTAATGTATATTGGATTTCATCTATATACATCTATGCTTCATATATTTAAAAAAAAAACTTATTTTTGATGATTCGATATCATATGTTTAGAGTTTTGTAATTAACAAAACTTATTTTGAATTTAATGTCAAAAATGTAGATATATCTTTTATATGTGTATTGGATTCTATACATACACTCTACTTCAAAAGGGTTTAAATATCTTATTTTTGTATTTATACAAGTTTGAGAAAAATCGAATTCCCATTTCAAAGTTTGTATTTTGAAAAATACCGATTTTGTGTTAAAGCTTAATTTGTATATCACAAAATAGTTCAAATAGTTTGTAATATATGTTGATTTTTGGTCACACATATTTGTTCTTCAAATATTTATAAGAACTTATTTTTGTGAAATTTATGAGATTTTATGGGATTTTATAGGTGTTAAAAGACCAAGTTTCAAACCCTATAAATGAAATCACCTAGAGGGGGTGAATAAGTGACTAGCTAATCTAGTGATGAATTAATATGGAATTAAAACTATTTAAGCAAACTAAAAACTATTAATCTAAACACACAAGGTATAACCTAAGAGTGTAGCCGAATTCCTGGAGACGGGCTCTGGACTATCTCCTCAAGATTCCTCTAGATAAGAGTTGAGGTGCCGCTATGGCTCTTTTAGTTGAATACAAGTGTGAGCAAACAATTCCAAGCATATATCAATTTAAGCACAAGTATATATTAAGCATATAAAGAAGAAAACAATATAAGCATACAAGATATAAACACAAGTGAGAGATAGAGAGAGCAATCGCAAACATGTGAGATTTGTTTCGAGGTTCGAGTACCCTTACTCTACGTCCCCGCCTTCAACACTATGAAAAATTTTCACTAGAATCGATCCTACCGGATCACTCGGTGCCGCAACACCTACAAGGAGTTCACACTAGAACTCTTGGACTCACTAGTCCCTCTTTTGTTCCCGCAAGAACAACACACGCAAGCATACTAGCTTGTCGAGGCCGCACCTCTACACCGAGCTCCCACAAGAACTCGAAACAATGCGAACCCACAAGTTCGCCTCCTCAAATATAAAATGAAACACTTTGGAGATATCAACACTTTGATCACTTAGAAACAATCTCATAACAACTCTCCTATAGGATAGATATGACAATGGAAAACTCAAGTATGTGTGAGAAAAATAAAGATGAATTTGTGGTGAAAAACTTAAGAAAATCTCTTTTGAAAATACTCTTGATAAACTCTCCTTTTTGTTGGCCCGGAGGCCTTCCTCTCTAGTTTTGATGATGATTAACTCATGTAGTTATATTTACTAATAATCTTGTGATTTTAGTTTCAGATCATGTAACAAGATATTAGTTGGTGATTGCTTCAAAAAGAGGAGTTTGGAAGCCTTCACATGGTGATTCCCGAGCCCGAGCGTCAAGATGATACATAGCCATGCTCGTTGGATCACGGTGTTTGGACCAAGTCGATTTGAAGATGAAGATCATCAAGAAGACTTAGGTATCATAGAGCTTAGTGTGTTTTAGATCCATTTGTAAAGCTTAGCATAGTTGATATGCTCAAGTGCACAACACACACAAGTTTTATGTTTGGACTTGGTTTTCATGAATAGTTTAGATCAAAACAAGTTTAAATGGTTTTTATGTATATTAGATGTGTTCAATATACATACATGCTTCATATCTTAAACAAACTTATTTTGATATGTTTATTCATGTGTTTTAGGAAAAATCAGATTTCCTATTGAAAAATACAAGTTTGATAAAATACATGTTTTGGTTTTTGATAAAAATGTTAAAACACAAAAATGGTTTCGTATGCTTGATATTTGAGTTAAAATGTTTATCACAAGTTTATATATCAATGCAAAATGATAAAACTATTTTTGGGTATTTTTTCAAGAGATAAAAGAATTTTTAAAGTACTTTTAACATGTTTTTCTGACCCAGTTTTCTGACCCAGAACTGGCTGATAGGCCAGGTTGGCCGACCGCACGGTCGACCGTACCAAGGGCCGGTCGACCTTGCAGTCGACCGACGTGCACAGAGCTGTGCACGTCTGGCAGCACAGTGGGCCGGCCGGCCGACCGGACCATAGAGCTTTGCTCTCTGTATCTGGGCGGTCGGCCGAGCGGTCGACCGGATGCCCCAACGGTCATATTTCTGACCGTTGGCGGTCGGCCGGCCGGCCGACCGCAAGCCTGTCTGGCTGCCAGATCAGCCTAACGGCTAGTTTTCTGTTTGGCCTATATAAACCCCATTTCTTTGGGATTTTGGCCAAGATTTTTAAGAGAAAAAATTCCTACTTTTCTGAAGTGTTTTTACAAGTTTTCAAAAGAGTTTTAAGTGCCAAAAGATCCATCTTATTTGTTTTAAAGTGTTTTGTCATTTTCAAAAAAAATAGGTTTTTGGGAATTAGTTTCTTGTTCTTAATTTCTATATCAATTTGGTATTTTCCAAGAGATTTTATTTGATCAAAACAATTTGTTTTTCCACACTTGAGCTATCACCTATCCTATTCTATAGGATCATTTGTTTGTGGGAAAAAGGAGAGGTTTGTGGTTGAGATATACCACCTATTGTGAAAACCCTCATTTGTTGGTTGCTCCCTCTTTGGTAGAGGTTGAGGTTTGTGTTTGCTCCCTCTATTGTGAGGTGGAGATTGTTTGTTGGCTACGGGCCTTATCCCTCTTCGGTAGAGGTGAATTGTGGTTGTATTGCCTCGGTGACATTGTAAGGTTGAGAGAGGAGTTTGGTACTCCTTTAGTGGATTAGAAATCCTTCTCGGTGAAGGCGGGGAGTAGAGCTAGGGGCTCGAACCTCGAAACATATCATTGTGTTTGCGTTTGATCCATTGCCTCTAAACCCTCTCTCTCCTTTATTTTGTGCAAAGCATCATTCATATCATCTTATCATATTTGCTTGTTTTGCCTTGCATATTTCATATTGCCTATCTCTTGTATGCTTGGTTTGATTGTGTGTGCCTCACTTGTACTTAACCACAAGAGCTTCATATAGCACCTCAACCCTTATCTAGGGGAATCAAGAGGAGTTAGTCCAGAGCCCTTCACGGGAATTCGGCTACACTTGTTGGTTGTATTAAGTGTGTTGCAATAATTGTTTTAAGCTTCTGCATTTAGCGCACTTAGTTTCTAGATTAGCACTTACACCTATTCACCCCCCTCTAGGTGTTTTTCAATTGGTATCAGAGCCTACGCTCCTGATACTTTAGGCTTAACATCCTAGGAGTGAGATCCTTTGTTTGCTAGTCTATCATTTGCATTTGCTTGTTTGCACACATATAGTTTGGACCCATGGACTTCATGACCCCACCTATGTTTGACCCTTCCAACATCATTGTTTGGAAGACTAGAATGTCCGTTTATTTACTAACCCTAGGATATAAGGTTCACCTTGCCATTATCAAGGAATCCTTCCTTAGTGATAGCAAGCATATAGGGGCCAATGCACAAGCCCTTGAGGCCATTAGAAGCACACTTCCTAAAGATTATCTTATGCATGTTTCTAACATTGTTTCCGCCTTTGCAGCGTGGAACATTTTGACAACCACCACCACCTCCAAGCTTCAATTGCAAATCCAACCGGAGGATGAATCTAGTGGAGATGAATCCGAGCCACAACAATGCTATACGGTCCAAGGGAATGACTCCCTTGAGGTATACTCGGAAACCAACTTAGATGATGATGATGCTAGTTCTTCAAATGATTATGTTGATGCCCATGCTTTAAATGAAGAACTATCTATTGTTTGTGAAAAACTAATAGAAAATAATAACATTTTGAAAAAGAAAAGTCTAGGAATTATTAATGAAAATAAAAGTTTGCATTCTAGACTTAACAATGTTTTGCAAGAGAAGGTTGAGATCTATAATGAAAGGGATTCATTGAGATCTCAATTAGAACTTGCACTTAAAGAAAATGAGTTTTTAAAATCTAAAAATGATTGCCATGTTGTTTGAAAAATAATGAGGTTTTATCTTCTAAAGTAGATTCTATTTTAAGAGATAACAATATTTTGAAAAATGAAATTGATTTTATCTCAAAAGAATTAGAAATTTGTTTAAAGAATAATAAATCTTTAAAAAATGATATTGTTTCTCATGTTTGCCATGCTTCACCTAGAACACCTATTGCATGCCACACTTCTTCTTTGATTAACAATGATATATCCATGCTTAAGAAGAGTGTTGATTGTTTAGGCTCCACTTTGGGCCAATGTATAGTGGGTCATACACGTTTGGAAACTTTGTTTCGAAAGAAACAAGTTCCATCTACTATGCATGCACACCCATCACGGCATACACATGCTCCTCACGGACACACCCATCACATGTATGCTCATGTGTACACTTGTACACATTGTGAACGTAAGGGCCACCTTACTAAATTTTGTTATGATAGAATACATGTTTCAAATTTAGCAACTAATTTTGTTTGGGTTAGAGAAGGTACTAACCCCCATGGACCCAATAGAATGTGGGTACCAAAGACCACCCCTCTTATTTTTGATGTAGGTGTGGGCTCTCACATGACGTGAGAGTAGCGGTACCTTGGAGTGGATGCGTTCCGAGCTTCATTGGATGCATCACTTTCAAGGGAAGTTTGGTGGAGATGACCACCTTGGTTTGGAGACTTGGAGAGGTGCCTTCATCAGTTTTGGTATCGATCTCTAACTCCCGTTTATATTTGCATGCTTTTCATGATCATTATTTATAGCATGTTTTTGATGTTTATAGATTATTATGTTCATGCCATGTTTATTAGACCCTTAACATGCATGTATAGCCCTTTGAGACACCCATGTTTGATATGGACCATTATTTAGTGTTCTCACCTTTGTTTAGCTATCATGTTTATCATAATTCTAATGACATGTGAATTTACATAATAATCATGTTTAGTTTTGTCATGATGATTTTATCTTATTTTTGATGCTTCATGATTTGATTACATGTTTAGATGTTAGTTTTCATTAAGACTAGGATATATACTTGTACATATAGTGGGCCACAAATAAATCTATATATGTTTGAGCTTGAATGCTTATTTGAACCCATTAGATGTGCTAGTATAGTCTAGTTTTGATGATTCATGCATTTTAGACTTGTATGCCCATTCTTGAATTTGTTTTATGTTTATATGTTTAACTTCATGTATATGTCCATTTTATCCAAATTATTGTTATACATATACATCCTTTTGAGCCACGTGCCTTCATGCATATATCTTTGTGGACTCGTTGTGTTTGGATATGTATGTATACTTTAGTTTGTATAGGACATACATATACCTTGAAGATTAAATAAGTTTGATGATTTTCTTGTTTCAAGGAATATTGAGCTTATTAACCATCTTTCATGATTATGACCTTCACATTGTATTTGTACACTCACATTTATTATTTACTCATGTGTTTGTTTTCATGAGTCATATTTATGCTTAATTGATTATAAGTGTTGACTATTTTGTGAATTTCATGTTTTCATGAAAAATATTTTTGTTTTATTCCTTACTTGAAGGATTTCGTACTAGTTTTCATATAACTAGTTGCGATATTCTTCATTTTGGTAGAGTTTTCAAACATCTTTATTTTCTAAACCTATTTTTGAAAACCCCTACCATCCACGGGCGGATGGATGGGCGATCATGCTCATGTATGCTTTATATTGAAAATCATTTTAAACTTGTAGTTATATGATGTATACACTTGATCATTATTGTTGTTTCAATTGGTATCATTGAAATTCTTTCAATTGGTATCAATTTTGACCTTTCTTGTATACTCATATATGTTTGTATGTATGTATGTTTTTCAATTTCAATAGTATCAATTTCGATTGGTATTAAATTTTTCATACATATATATTTTGTTTATGCTAAGCTTGAGCTTCAACTTTGTTTCAATTGATTCAATTTTCAATTGGTATCTTATTACAAGCTTATGCATATGTTTTGTTGGTATTTCATAAAGGGGGAGAAAATTCGATTTTCTTATTTCAATTAGTATTTATATTTTCACTTCCTTGCTTTATGATAGAAAATAGTCATTTCATTTGATATCATATACTTAAAAGAAAAATACTCTATTTTGATATCAAGATGTTTATTTGAATATGTTTTAAAATTGGTATTTCAAAATTTTGTTTAAAGAAAATAATAAAAATGTTTTGATTTATATTGCATATATGCAAGGAGAGCTTAACATCTCTTCTACATATAGATTCATGTTGAGTGTATCTTGTATTGAGGAGCTTGACATCTCTTCTTTATATGGTACACGTGTGTAGGGGGAGCTTCACATCTCCTCTTATACATTGCATATTTTACGTTGTGTGAATTAGGGCTTGTCATCCCTCTTTCATATAATGTATATTGATTGGTAGTGAAAAATGCATTTTTATCATCATATTTACCATCACATTTTCATATTTATTCATTTAATTCTGCACATTTATTAATATTTTGTAATTTATTGTGTGCAGGCCTCGAATTCTTATTTTTATAATAAATAAAGCTTAATGAAGCCCAAAAGCCCACATTTGAAGCCCAGGTGTAAAGTGCAAATATCAATTGTCAAAGTGCAAATACACAAAGGGCTGAAGTTGCAAATATCAAAGATGAGGGAAGGATAGACTTCTACCAACCCTAAACTCTTGCAGATGAGAATGAAAAGAGTACAGAGATAAGGAAATTCGTTTAAAAGAGAGTGGGAGAATTCAAAATCTAGGTAACTTGATTATCAAGTTATCTCGAAATCCCAAGATGAAGAGCCAGGATCACACTTCCAGAAGCAAACGCCCAGATGAACGGATCAGGAGAGGCCACGCGCCAAAGCGCGTGGCCAGCAGAGCCAGTATTGCCGCAAAATTTCGGCAAGAACCAGGATTTTGCGGCAGTTTAGATGAGATCAGTTTCCCGTTTTTGTGGGCAGATTTATCCAGGACTCTTCGGCCTTCTGCACCTATAAAAACCCCCTGCAGTGCAACGTACAGAGCGTCCAGCGTCCAGCAAAGGGCCAAAAAGCTAGGGTTTTTAGGTTTTTCTTCTTCTAGGTTAGATTTTATTTCCCCATTGTAAATTTCTATTTTCTTTTTGTAAAAACTGAGAGGAGATGATGTATTCATGGAGGAAGGGATCTACTTGTACTGATGGTGACAGTCGGTGTAAGTTCTATTTTCCACCATTGTTTAATAATCAAATCGAGGTTTGCCTTTATTTTTGTATTGTTTTATTTTCTTTTCTTCTTATTTAATCTTGTGTATCTCAGTATTTACTTCCTTCTATTTGTTCTCTAATGTCTTGCCCACCATGAGAACCAACTGCTTCGAGAATACCTAGCCGAGGAAGAGCCCTTGATGGCCCATGGCGATGAACAGGTCTTCATAGTTGCTTTTATTTCATAGTTAGGAAGGCGGACGATCCTATACGCCATGCTTGTACGCCTTCTAAGAAAAGGTAAATCATTGCAACGGTTCAAAAGGTAAGCAGACTAAAGCGGTAATTTTTCTTTCTTTTCTTTTCTTTTCTTTTTGTAGATTAAATCACAACTCTTCTCCATATTCTTTTCTTCCACTTCATTGTAAATACCACTACTAATAATAAAAATAAATCATTTTTAGAGTAAAACTTGCTTAACGCTTCCATCGCAGTCCCTCCCTGAGGATCACGACCCGCATAGCCCTGCTACCGCGGATTAGAATTGAGAACTTGCACATCTATTCTTAAAACTAAAATACTATATTTTGTGTGCAGGAAATCTCAGTCAACATATATATGTAGGGAAGTTACTTTACCGTCTTCCTCTTCATGAATGTATATCGCATATACCATTTGTTGATTGATCTATGTTTACTTTCAATTGGTATCAAGATGCTACATTGACATATTTTCATTTGGTACCTTAATTGATTGTCACCCTATTTGGTTTTTGTTTTTGTTTTAGACAAAAAGGGGGGAGAACATGTTCTATTAACCCCTTTGTTGATTCTTTGTTTCGAACAAAAAAAAAGGGAGAAAAATTTATTGATTGGTTTTGCTTTTACCCTTTTTATTGATGATTGTTTCTTTGTATTAAAAAGGGGGAGAAGATTTTGTTTTGTTTTGGTTTTTACCCCTTTGTTGATGATTGACAAAAAGGGGGAGAAAGATTTTGAGTTTTATATATGCATATTTATGTTTTGCATATATTAAGTTTAATTTAGTTTAATTTTAATTGATATCTAGAGCATGTTTTGTTTTTTGAACATTTCATTGGTATCTAGAACCTTTTTATTGTTTATGCATGTCTATGCATTCATGTTTAAGAGCCTTCATTGCATATTCATTATATTTATTTGTTTATGCATGAGTTAAGGGGGAGCTTCTTTGAAGCTTAACTTTAATCCATGCATATATAACTCCATGAGTTTTGTCATCATCAAAAAGGGGGAGATTGTTGGCCCGGAGGCCTTCCTCTCTAGTTTTGATGATGATTAACTCATGTAGTTATATTTACTAATAATCTTGTGATTTTAGTTTCAGATCATGTAACAAGATATTAGTTGGTGATTGCTTCAAAAAGAGGAGTTTGGAAGCCTTCACATTGTGATTCCCGAGCCCGAGCGTTAAGATGATACATAGCCATGCTCGTTGGATCATGGTGTTTGGACCAAGTCGACTTGAAGATGAAGATCGTCAAGAAGACTTAGGTATCATAGAGTTTAGTGTTTTTAGATCCATTTGTAAAGCTTAGTACAGTTGATATGCTCAAGTGCACAACACACACAAGTTTTATGTTTGGATTTGGTTTTCATGAATAGTTTAGATCAAAACAAGTTTAAATAGTTTTATATATATTAGATGTGTTCAATATACATACATGCTTCATATCTTAAACAAACTTATTTTGATATGTCTATTCATGTGTTTTAGGAAAAATCAGATGTCCTATTGAAAAATACAAGTTTGATAAAATACATGTTTTGGTTTTGATAAAAATGTTAAAACACAAAAATGGTTTCATATGCTTGATATTTGAGTTAAAATGTTTATCACAAGTTTATATATCAATGCAAAATGATAAAACTATTTTTGGGTATTTTTTCAAGAGATAAAAGAATTTTTAAAGTATTTTTTAACATGTTTTTCTGACCCAGTTTTCTGACCCAGAACTGGCTGACAGGCCAGGTCGGCCGACCGCACGGTCGACCGTACCAAGGGCCGGTCGACCTTGCGGTCGACCGACGTGCACAGAGCTGTGCACGTCTGGCAGCACAGTGGGCCGGCCGGCCGACCGGCCGACCGGACCAGAGAGCTTTGCTCTCTGTATCTGGGCGGTCGGCCGAGCGGTCGACCGGATGCCCCAACAGTCATATTTCTGACCGTTGGCGGTCGGCCGGCCGGCCGACCGCAAGCCTGTCAGGCTGCCAGATCAGCCTAACGGCTAGTTTTCTGTTTGGCCTATATAAACCCATTTCTTTGGGATTTTGGCCAAGATTTTTAAGAGCAAAAATTCCTACTTTTCTGAAGTGTTTTTACAAGTTTTCAAAAGAGTTTTAAGTGCCAAAAGATCCATCTTATTTGTTTTAAAGTGTTTTGTCATTTTCAAAAAAAATAGGTTTTTGGGAATTAGTTTCTTGTTCTTAATTTCTATATCAATTTGGTATTTTCCCAAGAGATTTTCTTTGATCAAAACACTTTGTTTTTCCACACTTGAGCTATCACCTATCCTATTCTATAGGATCATTTGTTTGTGGGAAAAAGGAGAGGTTTGTGGTTGAGATATACCACCTATTGTGAAAACCCTCATTTGTTGGTTGCTCCCTCTTTGGTAGAGGTTGAGGTTTGTGTTTGCTCCCTCTATTGTGAGGTGGAGATTGTTTGTTGGCTACGGGCCTTATCCCTCTTCGGTAGAGGTGGATTATGGTTGTATTGCCTCGGTGGCATTGTAAGGTGAGAGAGGAGTTCGGCACTCCTTTAGTGGATTAGAAATCCTTCTCGGTGAAGGCGGGGACGTAGAGCTAGGGGCTCGAACCTCGGAACATATCATTGTGTTTGCGTTTGATCCATTGCCTCTAAACCCTCTCTCTCCTTTATTTTGTGCAAAGCATCATTCATATCATCATATCATATTTGCTTGTGTTGCCTTGCATATTTCATATTGCCTATCTCTTGTATGCTTGGTTTGATTGTGTGTGCTTCACTTGTACTTAACCACAAGAGCTTCATATAGCACCTCAACCCTTATCTAGGGGAATCAAGAGGAGTTAGTCCAGAGCCCTTCACGGGGAATTCGGCTACACTTGTTGGTTGTATTAAGTGTGTTGCAATAATTGTTTTAAGCTTCCGCATTTAGCGCACTTAGTTTCTAGATTAGCACTTACACCTATTCACCCCCCTCTAGGTGTTTTTCACTTTTGATTTGGAAGTTTTAGCTCTAAAACAAGTAGAGATAAACACTAAAAGATGTAGGAAAAACTTGCTTGAAATCCACTTGAAATCTTGTTCAAAACAGCCCAAAACAACTCCATATAAATAGGCTCCAAAAACTAGCTGTTGGGGACAACTTAGCAGAATTTTCTGCTGTCGGTCGACCGCCAACAGTCGGATTTCCGACCGTTAGGAAAAGTGAAAAACTGGGCTATGACATAGCGGTCGACCGCCCGGTCGACTGGAGCCATTTACAGAGAGCAGAAGCGTGTGGTCGACTGGCCTTTGGTTGTGCACGTTTGTGCACATCGGTCGACCGCCCGGTCAACCGACTTCTAGCTCGGTCGACCGTGCGGTCGACCGGAAGAAGGCCTGGTCAGCAGTTTTTTAAGGATTTAAACTTGGTCTTTTTACCTTCAATAAAATCTCATAAATTTCACAAAAATAAGTTCATTAATATACTTTGAATTACAAACATGTTTGATTAAAGATCAAAACATATTACAAATATTTTGAACTATTTTTGTGATAAGGAAATTTTGGCTTAAACAATAATCTGTATTTTTCAAAAACTATCTCCAAATTGAAAAATAATTTTTTCAAAATTCTCCAAATACAAAAATAAGATATTTTAAACTCTTTTGAATCTTAGTGTGTATGGATATGATCCACTACACATATATGATGAAATATCTATATTTTTGACATTAAACTCTAAAATAAGTTTTGATAAAACACAAGTATATTTGAAGCTTAAAAACCAAAACGGTTTTTTAAAACACATATAAATTTTGTGTGTGTGTATGTACTTGAGCAATCCACCAACTAATCTATCTTTTACATTTTATCTAAAAACAAATCTTGACACTTACAAACCGACACAAGTCTTCTTGAAAATCTTCTCTTGAAAATCTTTCTCTCTTGACTTGGTCCAAATCTTGATCCAATGAGCTAGACTCCTCTTGAGTACTTAATGCGATCTTAATACGCGAGCTCTTGAATTAACATGCGCTAGCTCCAAAACTTGACTTTAAATCCTTTATTTAAGCTAAACACCAACTAAGATCTTGATCAAATATCTGAGACTAATTAAATACAAAATCATTAGTACTATAACTACATGAGTTAATCATCATCAAAACTAGAGTGATGGGCCTCTGGGCCAACAATCTCCCCCTTTTTGATGATGACAAAACTCATGGAGTTATATATGCAATGATTAAAGTTAAGCTTCATAGAAGCTCCCCCTTAACTCATGCATAACAATAAACAATAAGATATTCAATAAAGTGCATAAAACTAAACAAAATGTATGAATAAATAAGGAGATAAATATGAATCAACTCACCAAATTCTTCTCCCCTTTTTTTCATAAACAAAACACATCTGCATAACAAAAAAAAAATTGAAAATCTTTCTCCCCCTTTTTGTATAAAACAGAGAAATTCTCCCCTTTTTGCATAAAACAGGGAAATGAAATAAGCATGCATATATAAACTCATCAAATACTTCTCCCCCTTTTTGTCAAATCATCAACTAAGGGGCGAAAACCAATCAAATAATAAAGATATATGCGATATACATTCATGAAGAAGAGATACATGAAGTTAGCTCCCCCGCATACATGCATTACATGAAGAAGGGATGACAAAACCATAACTCACATAAAGCATAATATACAATGTATAAGTGAAGATATTAAGCTCCCCTACACACGTGTATCACATAAGGAAGAGATGTCAAGCTCCTCAATATAAGATACACTCAACATGAATCTATATATAAAGAGATGTTAAGCTCCCCTTGCATATAGGCAATACATATCAAAACATTTTAAACAAAATTTTGATAATGCTTAAGCAAAACTTTGAAATTTCTTAAAACAAAATTTGGTACCACTTGTAAATAAACAAAAATTTAAGATACCAATAAAAGTGTTTTTGAAACATGATACCAATTGAAATTAAAATATTGTAAATTTTGATACCAATTAAAAGGTAAAATATAACGTATATTTTGATATCAATTGAAATATCAAATTGAAAATAATGCATAAGCTAGTCAAGCTTAGCATAAACATAATTTGTGATTTAAATATGTAAGGATATTGTAAAGCAAGCATAATCAAATAATATGTATGTATAAAAAGAAAATACCAACTGAAATTGATATTATTTGAAATATGAAGCATACATATATAAGAAAACATATATGAGTATACAAAAATAGAATTTTCATGAAGTTCATGTGTATAACTCATAACAAACCACCCTATTCATGCACATGTTAAAAGAATTTTCAATTAGGACATGCAAGGCATGATCGCCCATCCAGCCACCCTTAAAGGGTAAAAGTTTTCAAAAATATGATTTGAAATAGTTGTAAATTGAAAACGCTATCAAATGAAGAATAGATAACTAGTTAAAGTAATTTTTGAAAAACTAGTTAAAGATCCTTTAAACATGAAACCAAATTATGTATCTCATGAATCATACCAAATACACAAGAGTTGACACTCGAAATCTATAAAGCTCACAAAAGCTCATGAAAATAAAGTCATGAGTAAACCAATTTAAATATGAGTGCATAAGCATCATGTAAATAGTATATTCATGAAAATGATCAATAAGGCTCAAAAACATCAAACATATGAAAATTATAAAAATTTATTTTTCATTTAAAAATAAACTTCAAGATATATGTATGTTTTATCAAAACTAACAATATACATACATATCCTAAATACAAAAGAGTCCAAAAGTAATTTGCATGAAGGCAAGTGACTCAAGGGTATACATATATAATTATTAGTTTTGGACAAAATTAACATATACATGAAGCAAAACATATTCAAGAATAGGAAAAACATGTGTAAGTGAAAGAATCATCAAAACTAATGAGTACACAACATGTAATGAGTACACATGAACAATGAAGTACAAACATATAAGAATAAATTATTGCTCACTACTTGTACAAGTATATACACAAGTTTTAATAAAAAAATTCATCTAAACAAGTATTCACCTCATGAAATTCAAAACATGATTATTTTAACACTAACAAAAAAACATGCTAAAAATCATCAAATGTAAAAGCATATAAACTAAAATAGGAGTTTAGAGATAGTTACCAACCAAATGCACTATTCTCTAAGTCTCCAAACTATGGTGGTCCTCCCACCAAACTTCCTTGATAGCGGTGCATCAATTGTATGTCCATCTAGCCCATGCATCCACCATCGAGGCACCTAATCTCTCACGTCATGTGAGAGCCCACACCTATATCAAACACATTAGGTGGGTACTTTGATACCATTTCTTTTGGGTCTATGGGGGTTAGCATTATTTGGAACCCAAACATTTTTATTAACAAAATTAATATGATTTATCTTATCAAAATAAAACTTTGCTAAATGGTCTTTGCGGCCGCAATGTGTACATTTGTACACTCTAGAATGTACATGAGAATGAGTGTGATCATGATGTGCAAAGTATACATATGTATGCCATGGGTGATGTGCATGAACGTGTGGAGCTTGTTTTTTTTTGAAATAAGGTTTCCAATCTATTATGATTAAATGCACAATTGTCAAAGTTGAGCTCAAACAATTTATTCTATTTTTCAAAAAATGAATCTCATATTTGATGCAAATGCGGGCTCTCACACGACATGAGAGAGTTGGTGCCTTGGTGGTGGATGCATGGACTTGATGGACACATATTTGATGCACCGCTATCAAGGAGGTTTGGTGGGACAATTACCATGTTTTGGAAAATTAGAGCATAGTTCTTTGGTTTGGTAACTATCTCTAAAACTCCTAAGTTTATTTACATGCTTTTTCATATATGATATTTTTAGCATGTTCATGTGTTATTTATTTTGTACTTCATGTGGTAAATACTAGTTTAAATGTAGTTTTATCAAAACTTGGAAATATACTTGTACAAGTAGTGAGCAACATTTGATTCATATACATTTGCACTTCATTATTCATTTGTACTTACTATATGCACGTGTATAGCCTAGTTTTGATGATTTCCTCATTTACACTTGTTTTGCCTATTTTCATGTTTTACTTCATGTATATGAATTTTTATTCAAATCTAATAAATATACATGTATACCCCTTGAGTCTCTTGCCTTCATGCAAATCATATCATAGACTCTTTTTATGTTTGGGATATGTATGCATATTGTTAGTTTTGAATAAATCATACATATACCTAGAAGTTATGTTTAAATGAAAAATGAATTTTTCATTTTTTTGTTTGATAAAATGATGTTTGTTTCGAGCTTTATTGATTACCTTCATGGAAAAAGCTAATTACATGATTTTTGTGCACTCACACTTATTTGTTTCTCATGACTATGTTTTCATGAGCCATTTATGAGCTATATAGATTTTGAGTGTCAACCTTTATGTATTTAGCATGTTTCATGATATACATGTGATTTGGTTTCATGTTTTGAAGGATCTTTAACTAATTTTCAAAAATTATTTTAACTAGTTATTATTCTTCATTTGGTAGTGATTTTCACTATAAAAATATTTTCAAACCTTATTTTTGAAAATCCCCACCAACACCGTTATGGGACGACGGATGGGCGAGTATGCCTTGTATGCTTTATTGAAAAATCTTTTATCTTGAGCATATAAAGGGCGGTAGTTATGAGTTATATACTTGATTTACATTGTTATTTTCAATTGGTATCTCAATTGATATTTTTTTTTATATACTCATATCTTATTTTCTATATATGTATGCTTCAATTCAAATAATATCAATTTCTATTGGTATTCTCTTTTCATACATATATATGATTTATTGGTGCTTGATTCTCAAGATATTTACATGTTTAAAACACAAAGTATGTTATGCTAAGCTTCATTCAAATCTTAATTTTCAATTGATTTCTCAATTGATATTTTTATATAAGCTTATGTATTATCTTCAATTAGTTTTTTACAATTGGTATTTTTTTATTGATCTTAAAATGTACAATATGTTTCAATTGGTATCTATTGATCTATTTATTTCAATTGGTATCTATGAAAATTTATATTGGTATCAAAATATAAAATACTTTCTTTCATTGGTATCAAGATCACAATTTGTATCAAAATTTCATTGTTATTTCAATTGATAAATGTTTCAATTACAATTCAAAATTCAAAATTTGTAATGTTTATTTACATTTGGTATCTTAAAATTTGATTTACTAAGATATCTCAAAATTTGTTTTTATTAAGAATATTCAAAATTTTGTTTTAATAAGAAATATTAAAAATGTTTTGATTTATATTGCCTATATGCAAGGGGAGCTTAACATCTCTTCTACATATAGATTCATGTTGAGTGTATCTTATATTGAGGAGCTTGACAACTCTTCTTTATGCGATACACGTGTGTAGGGGGAGCTTCATATCTCCTCTTATGCATTGCATATTATGTGTTATGTGAATTAGGGCTTGTCATCCCTTCTTCATGTAATGCATGTATGTAGGAAAGTTAACTTAGCATCTTCCTCTTCATGAATGTATATCGCATATATCTCTTTATTGGTTGATTTGAGTTCACCCCTTTGTTGATTTTTTTTGTTTCTAACAAAAAGGGGGATAACATTGTTTTGTGTTTACTTTAACCCCTTTGTTGATGATTGACAAAAAGGGGGAGAAGTATTTTAGTATATATGCATGTTTTCCTTTATACATAAAGGGGGAGAAGGATTATGTTTATGCATATATGTTTTGTTTTGCAAATAGGAGAAAAAGAATTTGATGTGTTTCATGCTTATTTATGCATGCATATTTATCTCCTTGTATTTGCATACATGTTTATGTGCTTTATTGTCGTATCTTATTGCTTATTTGTTATGCACGAGTTAAGGGGGAGCTTATTTGAAGCTTTACTTTAATCCATGCATATATAACTCCGTGTCATCATTAAAAAGGGGGAGATTGTTGGCCCAAAGGCCCATCACTCTAGTTTTGATGATGATCAACTCATGTAGTTATAGTACTAATGATCTTGTGTTTATTTAGTCTCAGATTTGTGATCAAGATCTTAGCAGGTGTGTAGCTTCAACAAAGGATTTAAAGTCAAGTTTTGGAGCTAGCACGGTTTGATTCAAGAGCTTGTACATCAAGATCACATCAAGTACTCAAGAGGAGTCTAGCTCTTTGGATCGAGTTTGGACCAAGTCAAGAAGATGAGAAGACTTCAAGTGAAGACCTTCAAGATCAAGACTTGAGTCTAAGTTTGTTTTATAAGATTTTGTTTTAGTTAAAATGTAAAGGATAGAATAGTTGGTGGATTGCTCAAGTATATCTTACACACACACTCTTGATTTATATGTGTTTCCATAAAAGAATTTCTATTTTGAAAAAATACCGGTTTGATTTTTGGAATTCAAAGTATATATGTTTTAACCAAACCATGTTTAGTGCTTATTGTCAAAAACATAGATATTTCACCATGTATATGCAGTGGATCATATCCATACACTCTATGCTTTAAAAGAGTTTAAAATATCTTGTTTTTGTATTTGGAGAAGTTTTGAAAAAATACAGATTTGAAAAAATACAGTTTTTGTTTTTAGCCAAAATTTATAAGTTACAAAAATAGTTCAAATTGTTTGTAACATGTCTTGATTTTACTCAAACATGTTTGTATATCAAAGTATAATACTGAAACTATTTTTGTAGATTTTTCATGAATTTATGAGATTTATTTGGCAATAAAAACCTAGTTTATAAATCCTGTATTTTGCCTGCCAGGCTCTGGCGGTCGACCGACCGGTCGACCGGACCGGTTGACCGGACGTGCACAAGAACGTGCACAGGCCGTGTCAGTTGGTCGGTCGACCGAACGGTCGATCGACTGAAGGCAACCCACTCTCGGGTTGCCCCGGTCGACCGGGCGGTCGACCGGCCGAGAGCCGTTGCTCTCTGGTTCAGGGCCAGGTCGACCGGGCGGTCGACCGGAGGCACAACGGTCAGTTTTTTGACCGTTGGCCGGTCGACCGGAAGGCCATTATTGGCCTAGTCAGCTGCCAACGGGCAGAATTCTTTTGGGGGTTATAAATACCCGATTTGAGACCAGTTTTGGGTAAGATTTTAAAAGTGGGCTTTGAGCTAGTTTTTCCAACTCTATTAGGTGTTTTTCTCCACTTATTTGAGAGCAAATATTTTCAATTAAAACGAGAGTTTATCAAGAGTTTTCAAAGTGATTTCTTTGAGTTTTTCACCCCACATTCCATCCTTATTTTCTCACAAACACTTGACTATCCATTGATATATTCATCCTATAAGAGTGTTATTGTGAGATTGTTTTTAGGTGATCAAAGTGTTGTGATCACCAAAGACTTTACTTTATACTTTGAGGAGGCGGACTTGCGGGTTCGCGGTGTTTCGAGTTCGTGTGTGAACTCTTTGTTTGAGATGCGGCCTCGGCGAGCTAGTGAGCTTGCGGTGTGTTCTTGCGGGAATAAGAGAGGGACTAGAGAGTCCAAAGAGCTTGTAGGTGTTGCGGCACCGAGTGATCCGGTGGGATCATTTTTAGTGAAAATCCTTCATAGTGTTGAGGCGGGGACGTAGAGCAAGTGTGCTCGAACCTCGAAACAAATCTCCCGTGTTTGCGATTGCTCACTCTCTATCTCTTACTTGTTTATATCTTGCATGTTTATATTGCTTTCATCTTTATATGCTTGATATATATCTGTGCTCATATTGTTATATGCTTGGGGATTATTTGCTAACACTTGTATTCAACCAAGAGAGCCAACGCGGCACCTCAACTCTTATTTAGAGGAATCTAGAGGAGTTAGTCCAGAGCCCTTCACGGGGAATCCAGCTACACTCTTGTGTTATACGTGGTGTTTAGTTTAAATAAGTTTTAATTCCGCATTAATTGACCATTAGATTAGCTCAACACCTATTCACCCCCCAGGTGATTTACACCTTCCTCTAGGTGTATTTCACTGGTTTCTTGCAAACGTAGCAAGAGAAACTGTTAGAAGCCTCTGCATCGGTCCCCTGCTATTTGATCTTTCCCTCTATTCCGTGACAAACAATCCTGAGGCCTCCTCAGTTGAATCTATTTTCTTTATCAGTTCTTTGTTCTGGAGCATCTGCCTGACATTTTCTAACTCTAAGGTCTCCTTATCATACATGATGGTGTTCGCCAAATGGTCATAACTTGATAGAAGAGAAGAGAGTAATAGAAGAGCTTTGTCTTCTTCTTCTAGCTTAATCTCTAGAACTAAGAAGTCGCTTAAAATTCTATTAAAAGCATTATGATATTGTAGAATAAGCATATCTTCCTTCATCCAAAGGCTGTATAACTGCTTCTTCATGAAGAGCTTGTTTGACAAACTCTTCATCATGTAAAGGCTATCCAGCCTACACCAAAGATCAGAAGTTGTCTCCTCGCTCATCATGTTGTAGAGGACCTCGTATGATAAGCACTGTATGATCGTCATCTTGGCGCAGAAGTCGATGTCATTCCACTCATCATCCTCCATCTTCGATGGCTTCTTCTCAATAACAAGTAGGGTCTTGTGTGTGCCATCCTTCACGAGCAACAATGTTACTCGCATCTTCCACAACAGGAAGTTGGACTTCCCGTCGAATTTCTCTCCCTCGAACTTTGTTGTCGTGGTCATCTAGTTATCCATCACTTTGATACCAATTATTGTGATCTATCATCGATCAAATAACAGAGAAATACCGAGTGAAGACTTGGCAGCGAAAGCGGAAGCGTAGAAGATCTATCAATAGCAAGCATTTGAAAACTAAATCACCAAACAACTAAAGAACACCAGATTTAACGTGGTTCAGCAATGTGCCTACATCTACGGGGAGGAGAGAAGAAATCCTTATTGAAACAGAGAAAAAAATACAAGAGTTACAATGAGATCTCTCTCTCTCTCACAACTCTCAATGGTGAAAATATGAATTTCTCTTTAATTTTTGACACCTTTAAAAGGCCACCCCCAAAGGGTTTATATAGGCACGTAGGATGATCTTAGTCCAACACAAAGTTCAACAATGAAATCAGCACCGCCTCAGAGAAAGAGAAAACTCGGATCCAAAGTAAAACATGAAACAAAACCGTATTAGGAAACTGTCAGAACCCGATACCAGTCTACTAGGGCAAATCACTAGCTGACTAATATCAAGTATTAGTCAACTATACCTAAAATCTAGTTGCCTGCTGTAACACAATATGAGAACCCAACTCTCTGTTGCAGGGCCTAGTCGACTACACCAAAGTATCAGTCAACTAGCCCAAGACCTCGTCGGCTAATAAGACCTATTAGTCGACTAATAACATGCACAATACCAGTATATGTCCGTGTTTAATCTGTGAAGCTCGTAACACCTCCACCTCAACCTGAATTCTTCTCCAATGAATATGAGGCACTCCAGATACTAACAGTAGACAGGTCAAGGTTCTTAATTCTTTTCTTGCTTACTACTACTCTCGAACAAGATAGTACTTATAGAGAGATTCTACAGCCTCCTCATTGGAGATGAGTCAAACCCAAATCTCAACTGGTCCTAACCTGTTTTGGGTTTGAGTTCGGGTGCAGGTAGATCCTGGATCGGACCCTTTTGCTCAGGTTCGGTGTCCGATTACTAACATGTCTAAATATGTGTGAACTTTTGTGATCTGTTACAAGCATCCTAACGTGGGGAATTCGGTGACCTAAGTCAGCCTAGTTGACAAAGATCAAAGTCTAAGCGTACTTAAAATGGATTCTTTAGGAGTAATAATGAAATATGCCCACACGTATGTTTTCTCTATTAACAAATCCATATAGAATTCTAAACCTTGGATTTAGCCTTTTCATGAACTACAAACCTATGATTCAGTACTAAAACTTATACAGTTTCAGTTCATAGTGCAAACTTTGAGGACCCCTATGAAGGTGGTACTAGCAATAGATAACATGATTAGAAGTAGTGGCTTTCCTTCACCTTGAAACAACAACTTTGGTCTTTCCTTCCCCTGCCGAGCCACTGAATTGAGAGAGAGAGAGAGAGAGAGAGAGAGAGAGAGAGAGAGTCTTGTCTATGTCAAGGAGCTTTGTTGATCAGAGAGACTGTTGATGGGGTGGGTGGGGCTCCAGAGAATTGTCCCCATTGAGGAGCTTGGTGACCACCATGAGAGAGAGAGCGAGAGAGAGAGAGAGAGAGGATAAAAAAAGGTGAAGGTGATGAAATCATGAAACAAAAATAAAAGGTGAAAAGGGGTCATCATGCTAGCCATGGGGAGATGTTGGAGTACTCCTTATGGTTGCAATGCATGCTTGTAGTGTAAGGCACCCTGCACCCTGCTATCCATACTCAATTCCACCATCTATCTATCTATATTTAACCCTGTACCCCTTGAGTGATGGGTACAGTGCAGGCTCCAATGGCTTCTATTACTACCCTTAATCTACTGCTCTTCTTCTTCTTCCTCCCATTTTCACTCAATTGCCATGCTTTTACAGCCACTTCTCATGTAAAATAACTAAACTAATTTTCACTGCAAATGATTTTCATTCCTTTGATTTCCTCCTGCCACCAAATAATTAGTACGTACATAGTCTCATATGTATTCAGTGTTCTCGCAGGTTCACATTGTCTACTTGGGCCACAACAATGGCCGTGATCCCCTCCTCACCACTGAAAGCCATGTCCAACTCCTCTCCAATGTTTTCACTAAGTGATCTTCTCTTACAACTGCCCTAACTTCTCTCCTCTATATATATATATATATATATATATATATATATATATATATATATAATATATATATATATATATATATATATATATATATATATATATATATATATATATGATATCTCTTGGCTTGTCATTTATCTTTTTACTTGCTTAATGCATTTGCAGTGAAAACGAAGCAAAACAAGCAATATTATATAGTTATGCACGTAGCTTCTCTGGCTTTGCTGCGATTCTTAATGCAACACAAGCCAGCACCTTGGCTAGTAAGTTTTTTTAAAAATTTTTTCTTAATTTTCTCCCAGTTTTTTCGAGACTATAAGCTAGTAAAAGTGTCATATATGTCGTGATTGGACTTTTTTTTTGATTTTCCTAATGAAGCTTTTGCACTTGGAATTTTGCAGAATTTATTGGAATATGAAACAATTACTTGAAATGGAAGTGTAAATTTTATTAACATGCATATAGTTAAGAAAAAAGTTTACCCTATATTATGTATATTCTGATTGGAGGTTTTCTTCTAAAATTTCCTTTGTCAATGAATTACTTGATAGTTTTTGAGTTATCAAATATTATTTATCTGGGCCAGAGCATTACTACATGGGCTGATAGACTAGAAAATTTTGCATCTAATTATACAAACTTTGCAAGAATAAAAGAATATACTTGTGTAAATCTATTGTTGAAGGAAATTAATGAAACTTGATTGTAGGCATGGAGGAAGTGATATCAATATTTAAAAGCAAGGCACTGAAGCTACACACCACAAGAAGCTGGGACTTCATGGGCCTCACATTGGGAGGCAGTGAATCCACGCCCATGCAGTTAGAGTACGGTGACGATGTAATCGTTGGCCTCTTTGATACAGGTATACTTGTGTAAAATTCTCATCTCATTCATCTTAATCTTCTCACTTCCACACACACTCTTAGTAGTTGCTAATTGGATTAACTCTTATCATTAACAAGTAAATCAGATCTTTTTCAAATATATAATAAACCTTTGCTCAAAGGTTAGTTACGTGCATGAATGGACCCAATCACGAGAGCACGTAACCAAAAGATTGCTGTCCATGAAGTCTTAATTTTATGTAGCACTAAAAAAACAAAGAAGAATAATTAATTTTGGCTAATTAAAAAAGAAGCATGCTGCTGATTCTATTGCTTGCTAATTAATCGTCATCATCGTTAAGGAGTTTGGCCGGAATCCGATAGCTTCAGCAAGGACACCGGCATGGGACCAATTCCGCCGTGTTGGCGTGGCACGTGCGTCGGCGGCGACCAATTCGACCCTGCCACCGTCTGCAACAACAAGCTCATCGGCACAAGATACTACCTCAAGGGCTACGAACAGCAATTCGGCCCCCTCGACACCACCGACGACGCCGAGTACCGGTCACCCCGCGACCGCCTCGGCCACGGGTCCCACACTGCCTCCACAGCCGTGGGCTCCACCGTAGAACACGTCGGGTACATAGTAGGCAACCTCGCCGGCGGCACCGCCCGCGGTGGCGCGCCCGGGCGAGGCTGGCAGTGTACAAGACATGCTGGTCACCGACCTCCAGTCGGGTGCGTGCACGGATGCCGACATACTGGCGGCCTTCGACGACGCCCTGAGGGACGGCGTCCACGTCATCTCCGCGTCTATCGGGTCCCCGCCGCCCCTGCGGCAGTTCTTCTCGTCCAGCTCCGACATCGGTTCGTTCCACGCCGTGCAGTTGGGGTGACCGTTGTTTTGTCAGCGGGGAACGATGGGCCGGAGTCGTCCACGGTGGAGAATGTGACGCCGTGGGGCGTTTGCGTCGCGGCCGGGACGATCGACCGGTCGTTTCCGACGAGGATTGTGCTGGGGAACAATCAGTTGTTGACGGTAAACCCTAAACTAACTAAAAGTTATTACAGTATGATTCATTTGACTAATGGATGATTCTGAGTTGATGCGCGAATGAACAGGGCGAAGGGTTTATTGGCAAGAAATTGAAAACGAGATTGGTAGATGGTCGGAGATTTTTCTATGATGGGTAAGGAATCATGTATCTCACTCTCTGCCAATCTACAGTAACAATAATAGTAATTATCAATTCTTTCATAGTACTGCTTTCCAATTCACCATGAACAACAACAGTCTATTATCATTGATGCATTAGCTCCTTTATTTGACCGAGTTCGATATATAATAAGAGGGTCCGTATTAACATACAAGCATTGAAATCTCATATTATTAATATGTTATGTATGTGAGCTTTACGTACATATTATAAGAGATTATAAGAGGTTCGTTTCAATTCACGTGTTAACGTCAGATTGACTCTCTTATTGTATGTATGTGCGGCTCACACACCTGAACCTAGCCCTGATCGGCCGCTGATTTTCTCTGCTACTTCTATTTTTGTTTTATTTCATACTAAGAAAATTAATGAGTTAATCATGCATCATGTATCGACCTCACTCTTTTACGTTTTGAATTTAGTTAGATTTAGAAAGGATTTAGCACATATATAGTAGGAATTCTAGAAATATCAAAACTAAAAAAGTTGTTTTATATTAATTGATAAATATTTAAACTTTTTGACTAAATTATTTATTTTAAGAAAAAGTTCGTTACGTCCACCTACTTTCTTTCATAATTAGGAAAAGACCCACTTTCTTATTTTTATTCACTACAGCCTTATCCATTTAGCATAAATTGAGTCTCAATCACTTCTATATATATTTTCATTTTCTCTTTTACTCTTCCACATCGCCCCCCGATATTTCTCTCCCGTCAATCTTGACCCGACGAAGAGTAATTCGCGAAACGATCTGCGCGATCAAGCCGCCTTGGGGATTGGAAGGGGGCCAGGGAGCCCCCTCTCGGGGGTCTCAGGGGGTGGAGCCCGGACCAAATTCTTTTGGGATCGACCTTTTACAGATCTAGTTTTTTTGCGCATGCAATGAGTTTTTATTTGTATTTGTGATCGATGTGGTTTTTAGATTTGTAAAACATTAAGCATCATTAGATATCGGTGACAGGGTCTACTGATGATGGCGATACTGATATGACACATGATTGGCTTAAAAATGAAGGTGTTTGTAGCGAATTAAATTATGAAACTGAGTTTTTTTAATTGCTATTTGCCATAAGGAGTTGTTGCGAAATCTCTCTTATTTTAATATTAAAATAGATATGTTATCGGTTGGACCTTCTTTAGTTAATATAATAGATATATATCTTATATACAAATTGATAGAAAAAAGTCATTGAGTATTAAAAATTGTATAATATTTTAACTTTACTTGACTGCTGAGTCGTGCGTAAAAATAGCCTCACGTCAGAAATTCAATGAAAATGAAGGACGTAAATAGATATCTACTATAGCTTAAAATTTTGAGTCAAAAGAAGTCTTAATTAATCTTGTATCTTCACTTGTTTGCGCCAAACAATTTAGTATTAGAGCTTGATTATGTTCCAGCGGGGAATTTGTGTTGGGATTTGAGTCGAACAAATAGTCCCACATCGGATCTTAGATTTATAAGGATTTGCACTACTCAACGTAGAAAGCTAATCTTTGGGATGGTGCCCTGAGTCCTTACAAATTATATTGTGTATAAAAAAGCGCAATAAGCCCCTTATAGAGCTAGTTGAGCGCTCGAGATTGACGAGATTAGCAGCTGGTTTTTTATAGTAAATCGTGTTTTACAGCATACACGTGAAAATTAAAACCATTTATAATTGAATTGAAATTCTAACATGACTATTTCTAAGAATTAGACCTAAATTTTAATTTGACGAGTCTCTCTAGTTCAGTACAAGTTTGATTTTATCAGAATGAAGTTTTTATAAGTTTTTGTATTGCTTCGACATGTAGATTAACAATCAAGTTACTCCATGGAATTGGTTAGCATTTCGTCTCAGACATTTACTCTTCTTGTTGCAAAGGTCATGCTCACCAGAGCAATGGAACGGGCGCAAGATTCAACAAGGAACCATTGTTCTGTGTTTCTCCTCAGCAGCAGAGGTCTCAAGCACAGTTGCAGCTATATCAGCAGTAAGACTCAACGCATCAGGCCTGATTTTTGCCGAGCCCTCGACTAAGCTAACACCACAGGATGATCTCCTTCCAACAGTCCATGTTGACCTCAATCAAGGAACTCAAATCCTTTACTACATAAAATCTACCGAGTACGTCTATAGTTTGTTTCACAAGAATAACGTTATTCTTTAACTCAGATCTAACTCAAATCTCTATAATATGGCAAGATTTAGTAAGGAAGTAGAGAGTCTCAAAAATATTATGCTGAGAAATTATGTGCGTTTTAAATTCCTTACAAGAGAGTGATGTTTTGAAAATTGTGTGTTTCTTAACAGAAAAAGGGTAGGGCTGAAATATTGGATGTCGCAAATTCAAGTCAGGCCATAGCGTTTTAAGGAGGGGAGGGGGGGGGGGGGGGGGGGGGGGGGGGGGGGGGGGGGGGGGGGGGGAATCAATACTGACATTTCTTATTTGAACTATTTTTAAACATAACCTTCTGCAAAATGCTAAATTAATGATGTTCTAAAAAAAATTGAAGTCTAGTATGGCCAGAAGAAAAATTGTTAAACAATCTAGTAAACAGCTAATTTTATTTGCGTGAACCTGAAACTGAAATGGATAACTAAAGGGATATGCAGTCTGAAATGACTAAAGTGGATAGATTAAGTCATTTTAATACAATGAATTGCTAAAAGTAACTAAATTTGTGTTAGAATATTCGAATTCACTATCAAATCACCTAATAAATCAAAAATACAACATCATAAGTGAGAGTGTGAAAAAGACAAGGTAAAATATATGCTGATTTATGACAATATACCTCCAAAGATTATCTTAATTAGGAATATTCTCCTGAATTATTGTAATTGTCAATTGGACCCATACATAATTTTGATCTTAAATTTTTGTCTTGTTTAGATCTTATTTAATTTTATGGGCCTGTTTGGTTAAGAGCGAAAGGAAGTGAAGAAGTGAGAAAGTGATAATAGTTCCTTTTGGAATTTGGGAATTGGTTAGTAAGTTTTCCGGTGTTTGATGTTGTTGGGAAGTGTGGGTTGAAAAATGTTTTGTCTTTCTAGTGTTTGGATGGTAATGTGAAAGTGGAAGTGGAAAAGTTGACCACAAAGTTGACCGCAAAATATTATTAAAATAAAAATAATTAAGAAAAATAAAAAATGGACTGTAATTAAAATGCAAGTGAGATTTACATGATCAAAAAATTAACTGTTTTGTACTATAATTTATTAAAATGAGATTTATATGACCACAAAATTAATTATAGCACTCTGAAAGTGTGGAAATTGTTGTGTAAAAGAGAAAAGAGAAAAGGAAAAAGAGTTTTCTTATTTTTTTTTCCGGTGTTTGGATAGATAGAGAAGTGAGCAATTATACTTCCTCATTTTCTTACTTCCGCTCACTTCCTTGCAACCAAGCACCCCCTACGTGGATAAGGGTAAAATAGCCAATAGGGAAAACTTGAGTGATATGTATGAGAAAAAACCCAAACGTGAAAGTATAAAATATAAAATGTTAAAATGCCTTTTGAAATTTTATAAATCCATGAAATTGTCTAATCGCTGGAAGATAGAAATTTGGAAGCAAATATTAAGCTTAATTCAAGAAATTAGCAAAGCAAAAGTTTTTTAAAGTTATAAATTGAATAAAAAACTTTGAAGTCTTGTACTTAATTTTTGGTATTTCTATTTTGAAGCAATCCTACTGTACAAATCTCTCCAAGCAGATCGAGTATTGGTAGATTGCCCGCCCCTTCTGTTGCCTTCTTCTCCTCGAGGGGACCAAGTTCTGCATATTCAAACATCCTCAAGGTACATTCATATTCATACATACATACATAAGTATATACATACATACATATATACACATACATTCACACACACACACACGTATAGAAAATGAACAGCCCAAAACAGTATATTACTTAGATTTATGACTTTAGACATACAAATTCTCAATACTACCATTTAATTATGAGCTAAACATTTAAAATTCTTACACACACCAACTTTTTTTAGGTTTCAAATATTCTTTATTGTTAAATTAACGAACTCTCTATTTCGGCTGTAATTGTGCCTATTTGATAAATAAGTAAAAAGTATTTAAAATACTTGAATTTTTGTTTTCATATGCTCTTAACAATGTAAATTAATTTCAACGGAGTGGATTCTGTAATTGAATGCCGAAATATTTAATTTGAGTGGGAAGAATACTTGCTCAAATCTTTTAAAAATTAATCAAGTCTGAAGTCTAAACACACACAGAGAGACCCATGGCCCCTCCACATGAAGTCTACACACACATAGAGAGACCCATGGCCCCTCCACACCCCACGCCCCATACTTTAGACAAAATTCCTCGTGGAGTAATTGTTTCTACATCACACTCTCCAACTTTGGACATCCTTTTAATCATTAAAGGGTCTGTTTAGATGTCGTAATTGACCGTAATCCGTAAGTCGTATTGATAAACTCTTTTACAGCTGTAAATAAGTTACATGTATGTAAGTGTTACGGTGTTTGATCGGTAATATAAAGTTAAAAGTGGGAGAGCATATTATACTTTACGATGTTTGGTTGTCGTAATGTGTAAGTCGTAAGTAAAAAAATTACGATGTTTGGTTGTCGTAATGTGTAAGTCGTAAGTAAAAAAAACTGACAAAAAAAATTAACTATTTGGTGACTTAAAAAAATTAAATATGGCAAATAAATACTAAAAATACTAAAAATTAAAAAAATTAATATTAAAAAATTAATATTTGGTGAGGAAGAAGATTTAGACTGAAGGGAAAGAGAAAGACTTGGATTTTCAATGTGATTTAAGTAAGGATGAGAATGATGGAATTATCTCTTATATAGGCACCACACACTCCTAGGCAACCCCTGAGAGTTATGGGCAAGTAGAGGGAGTAGTGAGTTTAGTTTTGGTGAGTAAGAATAAGGGGGATAAAGTGTGAGAGAAGTTAGAGAGAGTGGGGGTTAAGTTAGAGAAGATGAAGAGAGTTAAAAAGAGGTTTAAATAGATGAGTTTGGGTCTCTATATTAGACGTCAATGTGACATCATGGTTTAGTCCCTCCATTCTTCATGGCTGACTGGGTTCAAGCCCCAGCGGTCGCAAAAAGTTACAAATTTGTATGATCACAAAATTAATTGTATATGGGTTGTAAGTGGGTGATAGTTGGGTTGCATAATTCTTTTATGAATTATGGTCTAATTGGACTTTGAATCATTTATGAATTACAGCTTTTTACGCGAAACAAACAACCCAAAATGTAGATATTTTTGACTTCAGAGGGAAGTGATTATATATACTTATACTTTTGTATTTGAGACGTAGAGCGGAACTCCTTATCTCTACTTTTATATTGTTGCATTCTTTGAGAAGTTTGGGTTAAAAGATTCTAAATGGAACGCCAAGGGCGTGCACACACACGCACACACCGTACAAGCAAAGATGCAAACTATTTCTTCACTTCTTCTTTAACATCAAGTGCAAGTGCTTCATTGTGCATGCAGCCGGACATTGCTGCACCGGGAGTCAACATCTTAGCCGCATGGTCCCCAAAATCTCCGCCTTCATTGTTGCCACCGCTCGATGCTCGCTCTGTAAACTGGAATTTTCAGTCAGGAACTTCAATGGCGTGCCCTCATGTATCAGGCATCGTAGCTCTTCTCAAGTCTGCTCACCCTGATTGGTCTCCGGCTGCAATCAAATCCGCTCTCATGACAACTGGTATAGATAACAAAATATACATATTACGTGTCATATCCCCCAAAATTTAACACCAAAATTTCAATTTCCAGCTATCACCGTTGACACAACCGCAGACAGTATCGTGGCTGGGGGAACACTGAAACCCGCTGACCCCTTCGACATTGGGGCCGGGCATGTCAATCCCTTGAAGGCAATCGATCCTGGACTCGTTTACGACATGGACACTCAAGACTACATCTTCTTCCTCTGCAGCATTGGTTACAGCCGGGCGCAGATAACCAAAATGGTTCAGCCATCTCCGACCATGGACACCAGCTGCGCGGGGTTTCACTCTGATCTGGACCTCAATTACCCGGCGATCGTCATATCAGACCTTCGTGCCACCGTTACCGTCACTAGGACCGTGCGAAATGTGGGGCAGGGTGGAGCCCTTTACTTGCGCGCATGGTAAGTCCTCAAGGCGTGCATGTACGGGTTTCCCCACACGTCTTAGTGTTTTTCGAGCGAGGAGAGAAGATTTCTTATGAGATTACGGTGACTCCATGGAAATGGTCTCGAGGGAGGTACGATTTCGGGGAGATTGTGTGGTTTGATGGCTACCATCGTGTTCGAATTCCGGTTGCTGTCAGTGTGAACAGTGCTGTTGGTGGAGACGGTGCAAGTTTAGCTCGATCCACCGTCTAATGTCGCCGTAAAAATCGTAACTCTTCGTTTGCTTTTCTTTCAGATAAAATGATGGATAGCTGGTACTGCCATCAGAATTTCGTTGCATTCTACTTATTGAACTCATGTGCTTGTGCGTTTTCAACCAGCTTTAGTAATTTGTTGTGTTATTCCTAATGAAAGATCACATTGGCATAAAACGCGTGAACTCATTTTGTTATTATGATCATTAGAAGCTCCGAATAACGTTACATACCTATTTCTTAGACATGAGTGTTGCACCTAGAATTAGACAGAACACAACTCTAGATCCACAAACAACACACAAGGAGAAGGAGAGATAGATTTATGAGGTTCCATAAAATGCCTACGTCTCGGGACGGAAGAGAGAGATCTATTGATGATTTACACAAGATTTATAAGAAGATTACAATTGTTCATTTAAGAACTCACCCAGAGCAGAAATCATCCCCAAAAATGAGTTCCTCTATTTATAGAGAAGAAAAACATCCCAAAACAGTGGCAGGTCGGGTCCAAACGATGCCCAGATCTGACAGTCAGTCGATCGCGCAGACCCTCAACTCTCTGTTAATTCTTAGAGTTGGGCCGGTCGACTGCCCGGTCGACCGGGATCCAAATCCCAACTCTCTATTAATCTCAAAGAGTTGGGCCAGTCGAACGCCCGGTCGACCGCCCAACTGGGTTTTCTTCTCTATGCAACATTGATCGACCGAGCGGTCGAATGATTTCAACTCCTATATATGACGGTCGACTGCCTGGTCGACCGAACCTCTGTCAATAGAGTTTAAAAACTTTATCTTCCTATTTTTAATTCTCTGACGCAAACAGGGAAGCAATGATGACGGATATTTAACACTTCTAAAAGACAAACTCCCATATAGCTTTTTAACTGGTATGAATGATGTCTAAATTTACAGACACTTCCAAATGACAAGTCGCAGATAAGCTGACGACCGATTCCCTTTAATCCAGTTCATGCCCATTCCCCATCAATAGAGCAGTCATTTAGACCCTACTGATCCAGTTAAACTGTTAGTACGCTAATCATTGCCTTTGAACAAGTTTAGACAAGCTTAAGAGAGCTAAAATCTAGTTTCGCCTAAGCCCAATGGGCTAATTTCACTCTGTTTAGCCCAATAGGCTATCATTGTCTAGCTTCGCCTGAAGCATAGAATAACTCCGCATGAGCTAAGCATAGCTTCGCCTAAAGTTTTAACATCTCTGTCAAAAGCTAACTTTAGTTTTGTCTGAATCTTTATCTAGCTCCATAAAGAGCTAAACTCTTTGCTCCGCTAAGAACTAAAATGCGCTTAGCCTCACCGTGGGTTAGTTTTGCCACAAGGGAGACTCCAGGCAATATGTTGGCCATTTCAAATTATTTCTGAATTTAAGGTAATTGCCCCATTAAGTTAATGGGGGCGATTAATGGGTAGTTACACCTATGATTCCTCATTAAGAGGAGGCAATTAAGGGGTTTCATAACTCCCATAAACCAGCTGACTGGCTAACCTCGTAAGCTGCTGAGTTAGCCTCGCCAGCGGCTGATTTAGTCTCGCCAAAGACTATTTAGCCTCGCCAAATGGGCATAGTGGCTGCATTAACAGTTGTTTGCTAATTTTCAGAGGACCACTACCCCTCATTGAGCCTACAAATAGCCCATTAACAGGCTAAGCTCGTGATTGAGCAAAACTTGCATACAGAAAATATAAAATTTTAGAAATGAAGAATAAAAGTGAAAGGTTCTCAATTCTACCGCGATAGTAAATAGCAATACGGATCGTGATCCTCAGGGAGAGACTTGCGATGGAAGCGTGTTGTAAGTTGATGGGATGATTTCTCTCCACTATTATCATTTACCACAAGTGTACGGTCGTTCGATGTAGCACTTGAGGGTCGATTCACAGGGACAAGTGGTTTTTATGGTTTCAACACTTCTAAGTGAATTGGTCAAAAGTTTTGTGGTAGTTTGTTCTAAACTAAATTGTCACTCTAAGAAAAGTCAAGCACCTAGGATCGAATCCCCTAAAGTAGTATCGAGTGGTCAATCTTGGTCTCCATCCCGGTCTGTAGTCAATCACCAAATCTCTTTTTCTAACAGGCAAATTATGTCTGAACACTAGATCCAAGTACAAGGTATTATCTCCATCACATGGTCCATCAAATGTAAATAGAAGGACTAAATAAATTAAAAGAAGGAAAACTAGTAAAACCCTAAGTATGGACCGTTGACTCTTGATACATAACCTGTCAAATATATAGTTGTTCTAGAATTAATCTTCTAAAGGTGGTAGGTCAATCGGTGTGTACGATCCTAGATAGGAGATCTAACGGATGACGATAAGACAATCTAGTCTAGGTTCCTCTCCCTGGTTGCAAAATCAAATAGTTAAGAATTACCGTGTAGCTTGGCCTAACGGGTCGTGTCCACGAGGAGGAATGCGATGAAAGCTTTTCGGTGTTTTATTTAGAAAGCTAAGAATGGTGCTCGTTGAAAAGATAATGTAGAGAAGGGAAATGATTAAAAGAAAATTTGCAAATTTGGAGAAGGCTTTGGAAAAGGTGATTTAAAAAGCTTTAAAAAGTGATTTGTTGTTTTTAATATAAGAAGAAGATATAGGCTCACTAATTTTCTACTCAACTATGTACTTATCTCAAGAACATTTGGGTGCATCATTTTTATCATAAGCAAAAAAAAGCTTTAGTTTTTTTAATGCCCAAGTAAAACAAATAAGATGGTTTCGTTTAAATCTTAAGCCCTTTCTTTACAAATCATTAAAAAGAGAATGTTAAACCATCAAGCGCGAAGAAGCAAGTATGGAATAAAAACAGTTTAAAAAGATTTGTGCATTGAAAGTCCAAGTTTAAAGTAAAGACATCCTCATGTGCTTTCAAGAACGAAGTTTAACTAAGATGTTTTCTGATTCAAAAAGTGTTGCTTTCATGAAAATCAATTGATTGAGGTTGAACCTGCACACAAAATACAGAATTTTAGAACTTTTAAAACAGTAGTGCAAGGTGCTCAATTCTACCGCAATAGCAAGTGGCTACGCGGGTCGTGATCCACAAGGAGGGACTAGCGATGGAAGCTTTTTAGTAAGTTCTCTTTTAGTCTACAAAGTATGGTTAAAGTTCTTCTTTAGTTCCTTAAAAAAAAAAGAAAAAATGGAGTTAAAGTTAAATTAGGAAGAAGATGGTAGATTAAGAAGATGGAGAAACTAGAAATGATATGTACAAAGACATGGAAAAAGAGTGATAAAAGAAGTAGTAGATTGTGGTGTTCTAAACTAAAGAATTAAAAGAAAAGAAAGAAGCTAAAAGTTATTTACCCCTTTTATGCTCATATACCTTGGATTCGTAGCTACGACTTACCTTGTCTTTGAAGGCGATCAAGCATGGCGTGTAGAATCTTTCCCATTTCCGATCTACGCTAAGAATAAAAGGGCAAACTATACTAGCAAGAGAATGGTTGTTCATCACCATAGGCCATCAAGGGCACTTGCAATGGCGAAGCAGTCTCGAGGCAAACAGATTCACTTGGATTGCAACACATTAGAGGAGAGTAAATGAAAACAAGAGTAAAGAAGAAAAAATAACTTTGATTCAATTCAAATAACAATGGAAGAAGAGATCACTTAACTGGTGTCACCTGTAGTACAAGTTTGCTCTTATTCCTCCATGAAAGTATCATCTTCTCTCAGTTACATAAAGAAAATAAAAATTACATGAAAGAAAATAAAAACCGAAGTTACAAACTACAATTTAGCCTAAGTTCTACTCTCTACTTGGTCGTTCCTCATTTACAGTGAAAAACCTGCCTTTTATAGGCAAAAACCCAGAGGGGAGAGGCATGAGAAGATAGGGGGAGCAAACGCTCCTGATTGCTAAAATGAAAGAACAATCAAATAGTTAAGAGATTTACCGTGTAACTTGTGGCTAACGGGTCGTGTCCACGAGAAGGAATGCGATGAAAGCTTTTCGGTGTTCCGTTTAATAACAAAGAATTGTGTTTGTTTTTTAATTGAAAAGAAAAATTGCAACTTTGGAGAAGGCTTTGGAAAAAGGTAAATTTTGTATAAAGTTTAAAAAGTGATTTGTTGTTTTTTTAATGAAGAAGAAAATCTGGGCTCACTATCTCACTACTCAACCGTTTATTCTTCTATTGAAATCCTTAGTGCCTCAACTTGATCATCGGAAAAACTTAAGGTTGACTTTAGAAAGTTTGAAGTAAAGCATATAAGATGGTTGGAAAAGTTAGCTCTTTTCTTTAAGAAACCGTTTTGAATCGAATGTTAAATCATCAAGCGCGAAGAAGCAAGTATGGAATAAAAATAGTTCAAGAAACGTTCTTAAAAGAAATAGGAGTTTAAAGATCCAAACCCATCCTCATGTGCCTTCAAGAACACTTTCAAGAAGAAAGGCTTTAAGTTAGGCATGCAAATGATTCATTAGGTTTTTTTTCATGAAAATCAGAAAAGAAGAAGAATTGGAGAGAGGTACAATAGTGAGCCCAGAAAATCGATTTAGCTACTCATGGGAAATAAGAAACAATGCAAGTAATTAAAGTAAAACATACCGTAAAATGAGTAGAAGAAAATGCTAGCTCGACTCTTGTGTTGATGTCACTTCAATCTTCAAGTTACAAGCACTCAATTCCTCTCTCTCTCACAAGTATTTGTACTGAACTATAAATTGCAGAACAAAATATAACTTTTACACTATCTAACAAAGAGCCTAAATCCATAAAGAATAAAAAAAATTTTAATCCTAGTCTTCGCTCCATTTTCAGTACAAAACCCTAGCTTTTATAGGCAAAACCTCAGAGGGAAGGGAGTGAGGAGATAAGGGGAGCAAACGCTCCCCTTATCTCCACCAACAAGCCGCGGATCCGCGGCTTGGGCCGCGGATCTGCGGCCTGGATGTGGCCAATTGGCCACATCCAGGTGGAGAATCAGCTGGCGTGGCTTTGGGCTTCCTTTTGTCTTGTTGGATTTACTGTTGCAGCTCCCAGATTTGACGAAATGATCTTTGATTTGTTGGCTTCAACCGCTTGATTTGGGAGGATTCATTTTAACCGGTTTTCAACCTCTCTGATATGCCAAGATTTGCCCTGATTCCCTGATTTCGAATTTATTCTGAATTAAATGGGCTTTGGGCTCGTTTCTCTGGCCTATCCTTTAGTAATGGGCCTACATTTTATAAAGAACAATAGGACTAATTAATATGATTTATTTAGATAACAAGCATGGAAATGTGACAATATGTATGCAATATATGTGACCGATTAGCTCCCCCTAACTCCCTAACAAAGCAGCGAAAACGCGACTTTGGCCGCGTTTTCGCGGCCAGGATGTGGCCAGGTGACCACACCCTATGGTGGTAGTCCTGGCTTCGCTACTTGCTTTAATCTTCAGCTAGATTTGCAGTTAAAGTCTGGGATTCTGACAAAATGGCCTTTAATCTTTGGTTTCAACCGAATGATATGTAGGGATTTGTTCTAACTGGTTTTCAACTGATCTGAACTGACCTGATCTGCCCTATTTACTGACTTCGAATTAATTCTGATTTAAATCAGAGTTTGATGGGCTTTTGGGCTCATTTCTCTTCCCTCTTCTTTAAGAATGACCTGCAAATAAATTAAATATTAATTAAGAAAAAATAGAGTTTATTCTATAATAAATATGAGAATATGATAATGAATGTGCAATATTAGCGATCAATCACACCCCCATTCCTATCTTTTGCTCGTCCTCGAGCAAAATAACTAAACTATACTAAGGATTATTAGACCACTTTCGCAGGTTACGCAATTGCACTGAGCATGTACAACAAGCCGTTAAACCTCTAGGTTTCTCCTAGAGGACGAGTTTTGTCTCGTGAGAGTTTTCAGTGGATAACACCCACAAAATCCGTAAAGAAAGAGAAAAATGTTAGTATTTTGAAAACACATTTTGAAAGAAAAAATATTTGAAATATTATTGTAAGTTTTAAGTAATCTATAAGTTATAGGAAAATCGAATTTTTATTCCTAAACTTAGTCTCTACTCAAAAATTTGTTATCAATCAAAGTAAGGGGTCAAATTGTACTTCTCATCTAGTGTATTACTTTACTCTAAGTCATATGCACCTTGTGACCGTGAAAATTTTGACTAAGGGTTCTTTAACTCTAACTCTTATGCCTTATTTATTTATATATATATATATTTTGTGGTATTATTCCTTAGTTTTATTAGGCTTTCTAATCTTCCCATGTAACGAGCCTTTAATCAGTGACTCTCAAACCAAACGGTCTTAGGGCACCGGGTGAGAAAACACCCCAAGGACTTAAGGACTCGAGCAAATAAGGCCACAAAACTAAAGATTTTATTATATGAACCACTTTTAGGCGTGAATACTTATGCTTTATTAGGCACAAATACCCAACTTAATCATAGAAATTATATATATTATATATATATATATATATATATATATATATATAATCAAACTTATCTAATCATCTTTCGCATAAATACCAAGGTTTACTTAGGCCAAAACACCTAGCTAATCAATAATTAGATTTGTTCATCTTTCATAGATATATATTTTTTCTTTTTTCTCTCTTTTTTTTATAAGGCATAAGATTCTTTGTTTTTGAACCCTAAGTGTGTAAGTGTATGAAGCGTGCATATTTATTAAGGTAAAGATCAAGACTAAATTACTTTGACAAGGCATAGGAGTTAATGTTAAAGAACCCTTAGTCAAACTTCACAAAGGTGCATATAACTCAGGGTAAAGTAATAGACTAGGTGAGAAATATAATTTGACTCCTTACTTTGATTGATGACATATTTTTGAATAAAGACTAAGTTTAGGAATGAAAAATTTGATATTCCTATAACTTATAGCTTACTTGAACTCTTACAATAATACCTCAAATATTTTCTATCTTTCCAAAATACTTTTCGAAACTGCTAACATTTTTGTCTTTATTTATGGATCTTGTGGGTGCAATCCACTGAAGACCCTCACGAGATAAAACTCGTCCTCGAAGGGTAACCTAGAGGTTTAACGGCTTGTTACACATGCTCAGTTCAATCGAGCAACCTGTGAAAGTGGTATAATAATTGATTAGAATTATTTTTGATATTTTGCTCGAGGGCGAGCAAAAGATAAGTGTGGGGTGTGATCGGTCACATATATTGATACATATTGTCACATTACCATGCTTATTATCTAAATAAGTCATATTAATAAGTCCTATTTTTCTTTATAAAATGCAGGCCCATTGCTAAAGGATAGGAAAGAGAAACGAGCCCAAAAGCCCATCAAATTCTGATTTAATTCAGAATAAATTTGAAATCAGGAAATCAGGGCAGATCTTGGCAAATTAGAGAGGTTGAAAATCGGTTAAAATGAATCTTTCTAAATTAAGTGGTTAAAGCCAACAATCAAAGGTCATTTCGTCAAATCTAGAAGCTGAAATAGAGAATCTAATAAGACAAAAGGGAGCCAAAATCCACGCCAGCCAATTCTCCACTAGCTGCGGATCTACGGCTTGTTGGTGGAGATAAGGGAGCGTTTGCTCCCCTTATCTCCTCACTCCTTTCCCTTTGGGGTTTTGCCTATAAAAGGTAGGGTTTTGTATAGAAAAAGGGATCTAAACATAGATTTAGTTTTTCTCTTTGTTTTTAAGGTTTTAGGCTCTTTGTTAGATAGTATAGAACTCTGTTTGTAATTTCTAATTCAGTTCAAATACCAGTGAGAGAGAGGAATTGAGTGAATGTATTCTGAAGATTGAAGTGTCATCAATAAAAGGATCAAGCTTTCTCTTCTTCCACTCCATTTCACGGTATGTCTTGCTTTATTTACTTGCCTTATTTTTTGTCTTCCATGAATAGCTTATTTCATTTTTTGGGCTCACTATTGTTCCTTTCTCCGATCCCTCTTCTTTTTGAATGGTTTTTGATGAAAAGACCCAATGAATCATTTGCATGTCTAAACTAAGCCTTTCTTGTTGAAAGTGTTCTTGAAGGCACATGAGGATGGGTTTGAATTTTAAAACTTCTATTTCTTTTAAAAACGTTTCTTGAACTTGTTTTCATCTCATACTTGAACTACTTGATTATTTAACATTCAATTCAAAACAATTTCTTAAAGAAAAGAGTTAACTTTTCCAAACTATCTTATGTACTTTGCTTAAAACTTTTTAAACTCAATCTTATATTTTTGCCTATGATCAAGTTGAGGCACTAAGAATTTCAAGAGAACACATCGTTGAGTAGTGAGATAGTGAGCCCAGATCTTCTTCGTATATTAAAAAATAACAAATCACTCTTCAAGCTTTATAAAAAATTACCTTTTCCAAAGCCTTCTCTAAATTTGCAATTTTTATTTTAATCATCTCCCTTCTCTCCATTCTCTTTTTCAACTTAAAAGAAAGACACCAACTTCATTCTTTGTTACTTAACAAAAACACCAAAAAGTTTCTATCGCATTCCTCCTCATAGACATGACCTGTTAACCCAAAGCTACACAGTAATTCCTTTCACTTTCATTTCCTAATCAATGTGCATTTACATTAATGATCATGTTTGTTTATAATTTTGCACTTCATGTTTTGATTACATGTTTAGATGTAGTTTTTCATTAAAACTTGTGCATATACTCGTACAACTAGTGAGCCACAAATTGATTATTATATATTTGTGCTTAATTGCTCATTTGTACCCATTAGATGTACTAGTATAACCTAGTTTTGATGATTTTTTCATTTCAACTTGTATTCCCTATTTTGTACATGTTTTCATAATAATATATATTTAGCTTCATGTATATGATAATTTTGTTAAAACTATTGGATATACATGTATACCCTTGAGTCACTTACTTTTTATGCAAAATTTTTTAGTATGAACTTATTTGTGTTTGGGATATGTATGTATAATTCTAGTTTAGACAAAACATACATATACCTTGAAGCCTATTTAGCTTTAATGATTTTCATATTTTGGTAAGGAACTTCATTGAGTTTAGATGTCTTATTCCATGATTTTGTTAATTACATGTCTTTTACACTCTATATTTGATGCTTACTCATGAATTTTTATTTCATGAGACTATATGAGTTTTATTGCTATTTAAGTGTCGATGATCGTGTGATTTTATGTTTTCATGAATTCATTCATATTTTATTCCTTACTTGAAGGACTTTATACTAGTTTTCAAAATTATCATAAAACTAGTTGCGTATTTCCTTATTTTTAGAAGAGTTTTCAATTATGTTAAAACTATTTTCAAATCTTATTCTTGAAAACCCCTACCATCTAAAGGCGGTTGGCTGGGTGACCATGTCTTGTATGCTAAAATTGAAAATCTATTTAATCATGTACATGAAAGGGAGGTAGTATGAGTTATACACTTGATTCTCATTATATTTTTAATTGGTATCACAATTGATATTTTTTTATATACTCATATTTTATTTTCTATATATGTATGCTTCAAATTTCAAATAATATCAATTTCAATTGGTATTTACATTTTCATACATATATATGTGATTTGATTGTGCTTACTATATCTTTACATCCTAAAGCACAAATTTTGTTTATGCTAAGCTTGATTTAGTCCTTAATGTCAATTATTTTTCAATTAGCTTATTTCATAAAGGGGGAGAAAATTCATATTTTGCTTTTCAATCGATTTTATTTTCAATTGGTATCTTACTCCCATTCTTTATGATAAAAAATACTTTGTTTTGGTTTATGCTAACATTTTCAATATCGGCATCATGTTTCATTTTAAATTGGTATCTATATTGATATTAGTTATGTTTACCTAAAATAATTTAGTTTTTACTTTCAATTGGTATCAACATTTCCAATATATATATTCAATTGGTGTCAAAAACATACTATGTTTCATTTTCAGTGGTATCAAAAATTTACAAGACATTTTAAATTGATATCAAGATATTTTCAATTGGTATCTTTTAGTATCTTAAAAATTTTGTTTACTTTCAATTGGTATCTTAAAAATGTTTTATTTATTTTCAATTGGTATTATAAATTGGTATCATAATGTTTCGATGTATACCTTTATCACAAATTGATATATTTTTCAATTGGTATCATATTGTTTTGATATGTTTTGCTTATATGCAAGGAAAGCTTAACATCTTCTCTATATATAGATTCATGTTGAGTGTATCTCATATTGAGGAGCTTGACCTCTCTTCTCTATGTCTTACATGTGTGTAGAGGGAGCTTTATATCTCCTTTTATACATTATATATTATGCGTTATGTGATGAGGGTTTAGTCATCTCTTTTTCATGTAATACATGCATGCAGGGGGAGTTAACTTTACGTCTCTCTTATTCATGAATGTATATCGTATATACATCTTTCTTGTTTGATTTGACAAAAAGGGAGAACTTTTTTTTTAAGTTTATTTATGCCCCTTTGTTGATGATTTGACAAAAAGGGGGAGAGAAATTTAGAGTTTTATATATGCATGTTTATGTCATTTTTATGTATATGCATGTTTATGTCATTTATATGCATGTTTATTTTTTAATTAGTATTAGAGCATATATGTTTTGTTTATGCAAAACGGGGAGAAGTATTCTTCATTTATGCATATATGTGTTATTTTGTTTATAAGCATTCATTGCATATCTTTATGTTTATTGCTATGCATGAGTTAAGGGGGAGCTTCTATGAAGCTTAATTTTAATCCATGCATATATAACTCCATGAGTTTTGTCATCATCAAAAAGGGGAAGATTGTTGGCCCAGAGGCCCATCACTGTAGTTTTGATGATGATTAACTCATATAGTTATAGTTTACTAATAATATTGTGTTTAAATAGTTTCAGTGATTGACCAAGATATTAGTAGATGATTAGCTTCAACAAAGGAGTTTTGAAGCTTTCATATGTTGATTCAAGAGCTCGAGCGTCAAGATCGCATCTAGTACTCGGTTAGAGTCAAGCTCATTGAATCGTGTTTGGATCGAGTCGACTTGGAGAGGGAGTTCTATAAGAAGACTTCGGTTTGTGTTTAGTTTAGATTATTTAAAACTTGTGTAAAGATTAGATAGTGTTGATATGCTCAAGTTCACATACAACACAAGTTTAAATTCTGATGGTTTTGATTTCGATTTAACCGGTTTGGATTTCAAGTCAAAAACATATATATATATATATATATATATATATATATATATATATATATATATATATATATATATATAGGATTCTATCCATATACAATATGCTTCAGAGTTATTTCAATATCATGTTTTGTATTTAAGTTTTGGAGAAACTGTTTTCCATTTCAAAAATTCAAGTTTTGAAAAATACCGATTTTGTGTTTAAGCCAAATTTCAATATCATAAAAATAATTTAAATTGTTTATAATATGTGTTGAATTTATTCACACATATTTTTATTTCAAAGATCTTATAAGAACTTATTTTTGTGGAATTTATGTGATTTTATGGGATTTAATTGAAATTAAAAAGACAAGTTTTCAATACCAAAATCTCAGCCTGACTGCACTAGCGGTAGACCGGACGGTCGACTGGACTAGTGGTCGGTCGACCGTCATGGAGACCGATGTACACGGGACGTGCACAAAGGCCAGCCCAGTCGGCCGGTCGACCGCGCGGTTGACCGACTGAAAGCACCCCACTCTCGGGTGGAGGCCGGTCGACCGGGCGGTCGACCGATGGCTTTGGCCCGGTCGACCGGGCGGTCGACCAGAGGCACAACGGTCATAAAAAAGACCGTTGGCCGGTCGACTGGAAGGGAAGTTTTGCACTTTCCTGGCTGCTAACGGGCAGATTTTTGAGAGGCTATATATATGCCTTCTCTTGAGCTGATTTAACTAAGATTTGAGAAGAGAAAATTTCTAATCTTTACAAGTGTTTTACAGTAAAGTTTTAAAGAGTTCTTGTGCCAAAAAGATTTATCTTTACTTGTTTTAAAGGGTTGGAAAAATCAAGGAAAAAGAGTCTTTGGGAATTGGTTTTGATCTTCATTTATATTTCTATCTAGAGTTTTTCTCAAGAGTTTTTCTTTGTGATTTTGATTTTCAAACTCTTTGTTTTTCTTACACTTGAGCTATCATCTCTATCCTATCTATAGGATCTTTGTTTAGTGAGAAAAATTGGTTTATGACCTACAGTGATCACCTAGAGTTGTTTGTGATCTTTGTAATCACCAAGAGTTGTAATCTTTCTTTGCTTTGAGTATCCCTCTTGTGTAGAGGTGATTGTGAAGGAGTTTGAGTTGGTTGTTATCCCTCTAGTGTGAGGTGATTGTTGTTTGGCTAAGTGCCTGTCTCTTTAAGTGTAGAGGTGATTGTTGTTGTGCCTTGCCTCTTATGTAGATGTAGTGTTTGTTGGAGAGAAGAGTTGTGTACTCCTAGTTGTATTTACCCAAATCATCAGTGGAGGTTCCCTGTGTGGGAAGTCCTGTGTGGACGATTTAGTGAAAGTCCTTCTGTGTGAAGGCTGGGACGTAAAGTAGTGGCTCGAACTTTGAAACATATCTTTGTGTTTGCGTTTAATCCACATCTCTTAACTCTCTCTCTCTCTCTCTTATATCTTGCATTGCATCATATTGTTCATATCTTACATGCTTGGTATTGTTTGTGTGCCTCACTTGTGTTGAACCAAGAGAGCTTCATATAGCACCTCAACTCTTATTTAGAGAATTTAGAGGAGATAGTCCAGAGCTATTTACTGGGAATTCGGCTACACTCTTTGGTTACACTACGTGTGTTGCAATTAAGTTTTAATTTCGCATCATTTGTCATTAGATTAGCTATACACCTATTCACCCCCCACTAGGTGTACTTTCAAATACAACATCTAATTCAAGCATACACACATAAGTAAAATATGTGAAATAGATATGCTAGAATTAGAAATAGTCACAATGCACTGAATAAGTCAGCTGCAAAGGCAACCAAAAGACTCCTCGTGTGTTTGAATTATTCTCGCTTATCCTGTATCACTTACAATATATTTGGCACATATGTTAGAGAAAAAGATACATAAAAGATTCACTATAACCGACTCACTAAGACTGAAAAGAAATATATATACATATGTACAACTCACATCTCCCCCAAATTTAGATCTTTCTAGATCTATTCCCTCAAGCTCGCTTTCCATCATTCCAATGAGTTCTCTACAAGGGACAAATTGGAGAGGTCAATCTTTTTGTAATATTTAATTTCATCTTTTCCAACTTATTCATCACTTTTCTTCATCCCCTCCTTCTCTTCTTCTCACACCATCTCCTCACAAATCAATATAATTAGAGTATCCATAATATGATTCCCTAGGAATTAAGCTCATCCTCAAATATTACCTCAAAACTTGGATCAATAATTTTCTTTGGAGATGTGTAACTAACCAAAGCATCCCTAATAGATTTATTTAAATATAAAAGTGTTGGCCTAAAGGCTCATCACTCTAGTTTCGATGATAATTAACACATATAGTTATAGTACTAATAATTTTATATTTATTAAGTTTCAGATTTTTAATCAAGATCTTAGTCGGTGTTTAACTTCAACGAAAGATCTGAATTAAAGTTTTGAAGCTAGCATATGTTGATTCAAGAGCTCCCGCTTCAAGATCGCATCAAGTACTCAAAGATGGAGTCATCGCTCTTTGGATCATGTTTGGACCAAATCAAGATGAATAGAAGATTTTCAAGAAGACTTGTGTCATGTTTGTAAGTGTTAATAGTTTGTGTTTTAGATAAAATGTAAAGGATAAATTAGTTGTGGATTGCTCAAGCTCATTTACATACACAGACAAAATATTTCAAAATATTTCATGTTAAATAGTTTTAGTTTTTTGAAAACATAGTTTGGTTTTGGATTTACAAAGTATATATTTTTGGTTTCATGAATAAATTTCATCAAAACAAGTTTATATGTGTATTGGATTTCACCATACACATTGATACTTCATATTGTTTAGAAAAACTTATTTTGAGCTTAATGTCAAAAACAAGTATATTTCATCTATCCATATACATGAAAATCACCTGGGGGGGTGAATAGGTGATGACTATACTAAATGGCAAATAATGCAGAATTAAAAATATCTTGCTAGCAACCTAGCAATTAGCAAATACAATTAAATAAAACTTGCAAAAAGAGTAAGCAATGTAGAGTGCAAGTAAAGAGAGAGTAGAGTTAAGAGAGAGAGAGAGAGAGTAAGCAATCGCAAGCACAAGAATATGCTTCGAGGTTCGAGCCACTACTCTACAGCCCCGCCTTCAATACTATGAAGGGTTTCCTCTATGACCGATCCCACTGGATCTTCAACCGGTTACAAGTTCTCACTAGAACTATTCGGACAAGCTTGTTCTCTCTCACGGTGCCGTAACACCAACTTGGAGCTCACTAGCTCGCTCGAGACCGCAACCTCTATAACTTCTCAATCGAAGGAAATCGGTGATCAACTCTTGACCACAAAATAGCTCACAAGCACAGCCCTATAACCAAGATGAGAAAGTGAAACTCTTTGAGATTGTGCAGTGAAAATAGCTAGCAGAGAAGTAGAGGAAAGGCTCAAGCTAAAACACAAATCTATGAAAATCTTTGGCTTAAAGAGAAATCTTTTGTAAAACTTGTAAAACTTTGATCTAAGGCTTAGAAATCTTATTTTTGAGTTGTTTCATAGTCCCACTATTTATAGGGGATGAAAACAAGGCTAGAAAACACAATAGAGCCGTTCGGACAAGACCCAGAAAAAGACAAATTTGAAAGTAGCCGTTGGGAGCCAACTCAGCAGAAAACTCTGCTGCCGATCGATCGAGCGATCGACCGCCAATGTTCGGATTTTTGACCGTTGGGAAAAGTGGTCGACCGTCCGGTCGACCATAGTTCCTAAAAACAGAGTGAGAATTCTTTATCGGTCGACCGAGCGGTCGATCGAACCCAACAGAGAGAAATGCTCTTGCAGACGGTCGACCGAAGTGCACGGTTGCACTTTGGTGCATGTCGGTCAATCGCGCGGTCAACCGACAGAGCAATTTGCTCTACCAACGGTCGACCGTCCGGTCGACCGGTAGTGGGCCAAAATCTTAATCTGGATTTTTTTTGCAAAACTAATCTTTTTCAATAAAAATTCTTTTGATATATAAATACAAAACAGAGTTCTAGGGTCTTGAGAACTAGGGTGTGATCATGGAATAACACCAAATAAATTAGAACCATATTTTGACAAAATTCTTTTCTAAAACAAAAACCAATTTTTCAAAACTTATTTTTTTAAAACTTGATTTTCTGAAACTTTATTTTTCTGAAACTCGATAAGGAAAATGGTAAGAAGCCTAGTTGTAAACTTTTGTTTGAAAAACATAAAGGAATATGAAATGTGTGTGTTTGTGTCAATCCCAAAAGCTATCAACCTCTATCATCTTAGTTTTAACAAATAACTATAAATCCTATCTAAAATAGAAAAAATAAAAATACAAATCTTGAAATAGTCTTCTGAATATCGCTCGATCCTTGAGCTCTTCTAGTGTTCTAGGCTCTAGGATCTAAATCTTCTTGGCTTTCAAAAGTGTGAGTCTTGTGATGGAGCCGAAATGCAACATACAATTTTACCTAAAACTTAATTAAACAATCTTGTTGATACATAACTACATATGATTTGTTATCATCAAAACTAGAGCTAATGGCCTTTGGGTCAAACAATCTCCCCTTTTTGATGATGACAAAACATATAGAGTTATTACAAATATTTTGGGAAGAGACTTCAAGTGAAGCTCCCTAAAACACATGCATGTATTAAAATATGACATAAAAGAGCTAAAGTAAGAATAAAAGCATACATAGGATATGACAATTTGGCTCTTATGCTAACCATCTATGCATACCAAGAATACAGAGTTATAAAAGTGTATGCACAAAACGGTTTCCCTCCGTCCGTCCATACTACCTCCAACCTCCAAAAATAAGTGGTAGATGGGTGGATGGTAAAGGAGCTAGAAACACTGCACATATACCACATACACCATACATATGAACACAAATACACACGCGCGCGCGCGCACGCGCACACACACACACACCATATCAGAAATATGTCCATACATGCACAGAGGTTCATGCCAACCTCAAAACATAAAACCAGATACATACTACACAAAATATATGTCCATAAAACAAAGAACATATCTAAATACATATCCAAATACAAAAAATCAAAAGTAGACACTCCAAAAAGTAAACACTCCCAAAATATAACTCCATCTCCCAAATATAACTCCATCAAAATCTCTCCCCCTTTTTGTCATCAACAAAAGGATCAATCCTCCTGGAAATCAGGGACTTCATGAGGAGCTGGGTGCCTCACGAACAACAAGAGGAGGAACTTATGCGTCGAATGGAGGACCCGTTATAGGAAGTGGCTGTGAGTGACACTCGAAAGAGGAGTCGGCCAAGCGTTCCTACTGTTGGCCCAAAGGCCCATCACCCTAGTTTTGATGATGATCAACTCATGAAGTTATTTTACTAATAATCTTGTGTTTAATTAGTGACAGATTCATTATCAAGATCTTAGTAGGTGCATAGCTCAACAAAGGATAAAATGTCAAGATTTGGAGCTAGCACGGTGTGATCCAAGGAGCTTTTGGATCAAGCTTGGACCAAGTCAAGAAGATGAGAAGCCTTCAAGTGAAGACTTCAAGAAGATGAAGACTTGTGTCTAGGTATAAAATTTTGTTTTTGTTTTAGAGTAAAATGTAAAGGATAGAGTAGTTGGTGGATTGCTCAAGTACATATACACACACACTCTTGATAGAATTGTTTTCATAAAAGATTTTTTAGTTTAGAAAAGATTTTTCTTTGTGACAAAATATTATTTGGTTTTTGATATTCATGTTTACATCTTTCAACCAAAACCAAGTTTATGCTTAATGCCAAAAACATAGATATTTCATCTTGATTGTGTAGTGGATCATATCCATACACACTATGCTTTAAAAGTATATCTTGTTTTTGTATTTGATGAAGATTTGGAAAAATATGTTTTGAAAAATATTGTTTTGGAAAATACAGTTTTTATCATGAGCCAAATATTTTCAAGTTACAAAAATAGTCCAATCTTTTATAACATGCCTTGATTTTGTGCAAGCATGTTTGTATATCAAAGTATATGGTAAAACTATTTTTGTAGATTTTTAAGTATTTTATGGGATTTTATTTGAGCCAAAAAGACAAACTTTTAATCCCAGAAAACTGTTTCAGGCTTCAGATAAGTCGACTTGCTCCCTATATAGTCGACTAATCCTGGAGTCGGCCGACCGGACCGGTCGACCGACGTGCACGGATGTGCATGCCTTTGTGCACTGGAGGACGGCCGACCGTACGGGTCGACCGCTCCAGAGAGCAGAGCTCTCTGGAAAGTTTGGCCGACCGTACGGGTCGACCGACAGAGAGTTAGACTCTCAGCTCCAGTGGGTCGGTCGACCCAGGCGGTCGACCGTGGCTCTAACGGTCTGATTCTGACCGTTGGCGGTCGACCGCATGGGCCGACGGCAGCTCTGACAGACCCCAACGGCTATATTTTTCTGGCCTATAAATTTGGGGGTTTGGTCATTGTTTTGAGCTAAGATTTTGGAGACCTTTAGAGCCAGTTTTTCCTATTCTTTCAGAAGAGTTTTTTTCTCCACAAAATAGAGAGCTAATACTTCCAATCCAAAGGGAGTTTTATTTAGAGTGTGTTAAAGAGTATTCTTGAGTTTTTCACCATAGCTTTCATCTTTGTTTTCTCACACAAACACTTGAGCTTTCCATTGCTATATCTACCTATAGGAGTGTTGTAGTGAGATTGTTTTTAGGTGATCAAAGTGTTGTGATCACCAAAGTCATCTTTGTTCCTTTGAGGAGGCGGACGGTTGTGTTCGCGATTGTTTGGGTCCTAGTGAGGACTTGGTGTTTTCGGGTTCAAGTGTGAACTCCGTGATTGAGGTGCGGCCTCGGCGAGCCGGTGGGCTTGCGTGTGTACGGGACTAGGGAGTCCGAGGGCTTGTAGGTGTTGCGGCACCGAGGAGAGATCCATTGGGATCTTGTATAGTGGAAATCCTTCGTGTGTCGAAGGCGGGGATGTAGAGCAAGTGTGCTCGAACCTCGAAACAAACCCTTTGTGTTTGCGATTGCTCTCTCTCTCTCTCTCTCTCTCTCTCTCTCTCTTTATCTCTTTTATATCTCGCATTCAATTATTGTCTATCTTTATATGCATGATATACTTGTGTGCTTAAATTGATATACTTGCTTGGGTTTGTTTGCTAACACTTGTATTCAACCAAGAGAGCCAACGCGGCACCTCAACCCATTCAAGGGGAATCTAGAGGAGTTTGTCCAGAGCCCTTCACGGGGAATTCGGCAACACTCTTTGGTTATACGTGGTGTTTAGTGTAATAGTTTTAATTAGGTCATAATTGTTTTTAGCTTCCGCATTATTTGCATCATTCATCATTAAGTGACCTTTAGATTAGCCTTCACCTATTCACCCCCCCTCTAGGTGTACCTACAATTGGTATCAGAGCTTGGTACTCTGATTTGGTCTAACAACCTAGAGTAAAAGATCCTCATTTTTAGGCTAATCACATATTTTGTACACACACCATGGACTTCATGTCACCACCATGTTTGACATTCTTAACATCCATATATGGAAGGTGAAGATGTCCTTGTACCTCAAAGCCCTAGGTTTTCATGTATATCTTGCCACAACTAATAATGCATATTGTTTAAATGGTAAGAATATTGAGGCAAATACAAAAGCCCTTCATGCTTTAAAGTCTACCCTAGATGATGTTTATTTATCTAGAGTTTCTAACTTTGATTCGGCTTTTGTAGTTTGGAATACCCTCATCTCCTCGGTGAAAAAGATCAATACTATGCGGGGAGCGATTCGGACGTTGGAAGCAACACCTCCAACTTGTGCTATATGGTCCAAGGGGATGACCCCCTTGAGGTAACTTCCGAATCCGAGGATGAGGATAATAACATGTCATATGATGAGCTATCTACTTTTTGTCAATTATTGCTTGAAAAATATGACATGATTAAGAAAGAAAATAAAAATTTGAAAAAGAAACTTGATGCATGCATGTAGAACATGATATATTTAGAAGTAACATTGCATGTTTAGAAAAAGAAAATAATGTTTTGAAAAATGAAAATGTTTCTCTCATATCTAAATTGAATGATTTATGTGAAGGGAATATGTCTTTGAAAAATAAGATTGATTTGGTGGAAAAACAAAAGGAAGTCGTTTTTCAAGAAAATAAGTCTTTGAAAAAGAAAATTTTTGAAAAAGAAAAAGAACAAGAAAAAGTTTCTAAAAAGAAAAAGACTTTTGATCATGCTTTACATGCCACCACTTCTATTGATCAAAATGAAGTAAATATTTTGAAAAATAGGATTAATTGTTTGAGCTCAACTTTGAGCAATTGTGCATTTAACCATAAGAAATTGGAGTCCTTGTTCAAAGAAACAAACTCCTCATGTTCATGCACATCACTCTCATCATGCATTTGCTTATGTTGCACGCCACGATCACAATCACACTCATAAGCACATTGTGGCCGCAAAGGCCATTTAGCAAAATTTTGTTATGATAAGATATATGCTTTAAATTTTGCTAAGAAAAATTGTTGGGTTCCATTAAATGCTAACCCCGTGGACCCAAGAAAAAATGGGTACCAAAGTCCCCACCTTTTGCTTTTGATGTAGGTGAGGGCTCTCACAAGACGTGAGAGATTTGGTGCCTTGATGGTGGATGCACTTGGACTTGATGAACACACATATGGATGCATCGCTATCAAGAAAGTTTTGATGGGATGACCACCATGTTTGGAGCTTTGGAGTTGGTAACAATCTCTAAACTCCCATTTATTTTCATACATGCTTAATCATTTGTGAAATCATATAGCATGTTCATGTTTTAGTTTCATGTATTTTTGTGCTCTTGTGGTATGAACTAGCTTAAATGTAGATTTTATCAAAACTTGGATTTATACATGTACAAGTAGTGAGCACACATTTGATTCATATATGTTTGCACTTCATTGTTCAACTGTACTCACTATATGCACATGTATAGCCTAGTTTTGATGATTCTTCCATTTATACTTGTTTGCCAATTTTTATGCTTTACTTCATGTATATGTATTTTTAATTCAAATCTAATAATATACATGTATACCCGTGAGTCTCTTGCTTTCATGCAAATACATTTGATAGACTCTTTTATGTTTAGGATATGTATGTGTATTGTTAGGATTGGATAAATCATACATAGCCTAGAAGTGTATTATTATTTTTTTTGAAAAATAAATTTCATGTTTTATAAAATGTTATTCATGATTTGAGCTTCAATGTCTATTTTCATGAAAATGCTACTTACATGACTTTTGAACACTCTCACTTTATTTATTTTGTCATGACTTAATCATGAACACTTTTTGAGCTTTATGGACTATGAGTGCTTGAACTTTTATGTATTTAGTATAATTCATGAAAAACATATGACTTCATGTTTTGAAGGATCTTTAACTATTTTTTTCAAAAATTGTCCTTAACTAGTTAATTATTCTTCATTTGGTAGTGATTTTCAATGCTAAAATATTTTCAAATCTATTTTTGAAAACCCCTACCATCTATGGGAGGATGGATGGGCGATTATGCCTTATATGCTTCATTGAAAATCTTCTATCTTGAGCATATGAAGGGTGGTAGGTTATGAGTTATACACTTGATTCATTGTTATGTCAATTGGTATCATTGAATCATTTCAATTGGTATCAATATGAACTTATTTTGTATATACTCATATTTTGTTTCTATATATGTATGTATCAATTTCACTTGGTATACTCATTTCTCATACATATATATGATTTTCATGTGCTTTACTTACAATTGGCTCACATTTTTAAAAGCACAAAGTTTATAATGAAAAATAAAAATTTTTGATCATTATGTTTACTATTGGTATCAATATGCTTCAACTTCATATTTGTTAAATTTCAATTGGTATCAATATGTCTTACAATATGACTATTTTCAATTTGGTATCTTAAAAATTTGTTGCTTTACAAGAGCTCTGATACCTTTAAAATTTTGTTTAAGAAAAATTAAAAAAAAATGTTTTGGTATGTATTTCCTATATGCAAGGAGAGCTTAACATCTTTTCTACATATGGATTCATGTGAGTATATTATAAATTGAGGAAATTGACAACTCTTCTTTATATGATATACGTGTGTAGGGGGAGCTTCACATCTCCTCTTATGCATTACATAATATGTGTTATGTGAGTTAGGGATTGTCATCCCTTCTTCATGTAATGCATATGTGTAGGGAAGCTAACTTAGCGTCTTCCTCTTCATGAATGTATATCGCATATAAAATCTTATGATTGATTTGTTTAACCCCTTCTTGATCTTTTTTATTTTTCACAAAAAGGGGGAGAAAAATTTATTGATTTGATTTTACTTTGAACCCTTTGTTGATGATTGACAAAAAGGGGGAGAAGTATTTGAGTTTATATGCATGTTTTTCATTGCTTAAGGGGGAGAAGTATTTGTCTTCCTTGTTATTTATGCATATAAGTTGTTTTGCAAATAGGAGAAAAAGATTTACTTTGTTTTATCTCCATATTGCATACATATTCATGTGCCTCATTGCCATATCTATTATTTATTTTATATGCATGAGTTAAGGGGGAGCTTCTTTGAAGCTTACTTTAATCCATGCATATATAACCTCATGAGTTTTGTCATCATCAAAAAGGGGGAGATTGTTGGCCCAAAGGCCCATCACCCTAGTTTGATGATGAACAACTCATGAAGTTATGTTTACTAATGATCTTGTATTTAATTAGTGACAGATTCATTATCAAGATCTTAGTAGGTGCATAGCTCAACAAAGGATAAAATGTCAAGATTTGAAGCTAGCACAGTGTGATCCAAGGAGCTTTTGGATCAAGCTTGGACCAAGTCAAGAAGATGAGAAGCCTTCAAGTGAAGACTTCAAGAAGATGAAGACTTATGTCTAGGTATAAGATTTGTTTTTGTTTTAGAGTAAAATGTAAAGGATAGAGTAGTTGGTGGATTGCTCAAGTACATATACACACACACTCTTGATAGAATTGTTTTCATAAAAGATTTTTAGTTTAGAAAAGATTTTTCTTTGTGACAAAATATTATTTGGTTTTTGATATTCATGTTACATCTTTCAACCAAAACCAAGTTTATGCTTAATGCCAAAAACATAGATATTTCATCTTGATTGTGTAGTGGATCATATCCACACACACTATGCTTTAAAAGTATATCTTGTTTTTGTATTTGATGAAGATTTGGAAAAATATGTTTTGGAAAATATTGTTTGGAAAATACAGTTTTTATCATGAGCCAAATATTTTCAAGTTACAAAAATAGTCCAATCTTTTATAACATGCCTTGATTTGTGCAAGCATGTTTGTATATCAAAGTATATTGGTAAAACTATTTTTGTAGATTTTTAAGTATTTATGCGATTTTATTTGAGCCAAAAAGACAAACTTTTTAATCCAGAAAAAACTGTTTCAGGCTTCAGATAAGTCGACTTGCTCCTATATAGTCGACTAATCCTGGAGTCGGCCGACCGGACCGGTCGACCGACGTGCACGGATGTGCACGCCTTTGTGCACTGGAGGACGGCCGACCGTACGGGTCGACCGCTCCAGAGAGCAGAGCTCTCTGGAAAGTTTGGCCGACCGTACGGGTCGACCGACAGAGAGTTAGACTCTCAGCTCCAGTGGGTCGGTCGACCCAGGCGGTCGACCGTGGCTCTAACGGTCTGATTTCTGACCGTGGGCGGTCGACCGCATGGGCCGCCCGGCAACTCTGACAGACCCCAACGACTATATTTTTCTGGCCTATAAATTTGGGGGTTTGGTCATTATTTTGAGCTAAGATTTTGGAGACCTTTAGAGCCAGTTTTTCCTATTCTTTCAGAAGAGTTTTTTTCTGCTCTAACCGCTGGAAGTGAGCAGTCATCTGCAGGTTGTGCTCCCAAAGCTGAGTAGAAAGAGCAAGATACGAATCAAAAGAAGCAGAAGAGAATCCAGGAACAATAGAAGGTATGAATCAGAGGGGGTAAGGAGCAAGAGCACACTCCAGAGCACGCATCCTCTTGAGAAGAGTGCTGTTTATATCTATTAACGGTTTGATGGACCATTCGGTGGAGAGATCAAACTTAAGTTGCTTCAATAAGCGGTGATAAGCATCCTAAAAGGCAAGTGCCAGTTTAGGATCAGGAGTGATCAGAAGCCATATATTCAATGATGAGTTTGGGTATATTGAATCTATTGCC
>JAVJIF010018830.1:0-86835 GCA_038442645.1 Agave tequilana | reverse complement strand
TGTGAAGTCTGATCTACTAAAATTTAACAATGTTTTAGTTCTTAATTTTAACATTGGTAACTTCACTTTTTGAATTAAGTCGATAATGTATTTATTAAATTATTACTGTAAAAGTAACTGGAAGAATCAATGTAATTTAAGAGCTAGTTTTGGTAGTCAGTAGCTTCTGGCCAATGCTGGATGGATATTTTTGCCAAGAATGGACAACTCTGAATGAGACTAATTCAACCAGAACTGAGCTGTTGGTTGTTCTTTCTTAATCATTCTTGTTTCCAGCGTACCCATATTTGTCCCTCAACTAGCATTCTTTTCATATTAGTCCGTTAAATCTTAATATTTCTATATTACTCATTTAAGTTTTTGTAGTTAGATTAAGCTATTTAAGATCTTACCTCTAGCTGTAAATGATGTTGGACTGTCCTTCCATTTACTACCAGCATTGCTCACCTTTCCATCTCCAACTTTGGAATCCTAGCCTACTTTCTCTCAAAATCCATGTTTTTCACCTATTGAGGAGAAAATGGATAAAAGATGACTGTTAGAGGTGATGAAGCGCGGGCAAATGGTCTTGAAATTATTCTTAGTTTGAGTAATGGGTATTAGTGAATTTAATCTAACTAGAAGCATTAATTTGATGTTTCTTCAATTATTTGAAGGTTTGATATGAAGATATGTTGATTTGAAGGCCTAATATGAAAGCAAGGCTAATTTTATTTGCTAATATAAACAAAAACTCTTCTTTTAGGATATTGTCTTGATTTTTGTTAGGTTGACCCTAAATAATAAAACCACAGGTAGATTGTTTCTCAGTTTAATTCCTTTCCTTCTTTTTTTTTTTCTTGTCCTTTGTTTTTTTATCAAACTTGTTAAATAGAACCTACCTGCTGTGCTTCATGCTTTGAATCAAAAGTCCTAGTTACGGATTTCATTGAGGTTTGAGTCATGTTCCTTTCTTTACTTGATTTATCTTGGAACTGGGGTTACATGGAAATATGGGCTCCAGGCTAACACACCAGAGTCTGAATTTATATGTCATTACTTTGTTTTGGATTAATTTTTTAGGTATAAATGGTATGGAAATGAGAAGAATTTGAAGCTTGAGGCCAGGTCGCTCCAGCTGCGACCTGGGCTTGAAGTCTTCGCTAATCTGAGGCCAGCTACTGTGTTGTCACGAGTACTGTGTGAGCTAAATCCTAGTTCAACTTTTTGGTATTCTTCATCCTTTGTTTGTGACAGTGTCGTATTGTGACATGGACACAACCGTCTTAAATCCATATACATTGACACAACTATATATGTATATTTGACTGGTATAAATATACGTGGGGTGTTATTCATATAGGAAGAATATAATTTTATGAAAATGGTCCATGATATAATTATAACTGTTGTTAGGGGGGGGGGGGGGTGGGGGAATAGCAAATCTCATCTTATACATAGTTTTTAATGGAATAGCAATTTACAAGTTTGTAAGTATTGGACATGGATGAAATGTGTGTCGTATGCCAGGTGTGTCAGTTACCTAATTTTTGGTTGGAGGAATTGTGCTACATATCATAGGTCCTGTTTTTTTCCTTCACGTCATGGAATGAGAGAATATGGTATAGATTTATAATTTGTTTAAGCATGGTACATTATCTTTGCGCTGAATTACTCAAGATTCTTTGAAAATTTTATGAGTGATTTGGGTATGATTGCTGTTCAATATGTGGGAGAAAGCATTTATCTGTATGCCACTAGAACTGTGTGAACAGAAATTCTGTTCAACAGCTTCCTGTATTTGTTTTTTATGATGAGATATAATGTGGAGTTTCGCCAAATGTTGTTTGTCCAGTGTCATTTTCCACCATAATTTAGCTTGTACTGTTGCTGGTGATTAGGAAGTAATATTCTGCAAATAAAATATAGTAATCTTAAAGGTTTTGACTCTGTTTATTTTGTTACAGTTATAACTTACAAAAGGTGGAACAAATAATGCTAGCTATTTTCTCTTCCTGGGGCCAGATGAATTTTGCCAATCTATAATTGCTTTCTTGTGACATTTCGGCTATCTTTCAGGTTAAGGTTTGACCTCGACAACACCTTTTAGAGGAATCCCATTGTAATTTGGTGATTCACCTTGAATAGATAGAAGTTATGCATAAGTTTTCCTTAGTTGCTACCTTTAAGTTATGTATTTGATCTGGCCAGACAGCTTCAACTTCGAGTCTACTAGGTAAAAATTTTAGGTCAGGATTATATTCTGACCCTAGTTGTTTACACCTATTCATCAGAGGACTTCCGAAGTTTCAAAGTGAACCATAACTTTGGCCTGTTTGGTTTCCCTTTTCTAGATAAACATGTTAATATTGGACCTGAAAGTGCATAACATTTGTGATTTGTTGGTTGTGTATTCTAACATCTGACTTATTATTCTTCAGAGTGAGTGTTGTGAAGAGATCCTTCCTGCTTCATAAAACCTGAGAATAGATCTTGTTTTTGGAAAAACTCATGAAAAATTTTAGGTTTTGACCTAGCATTTTGTGGAGTATTTTAGGTACACTGTAATGCAGGCTGTCTAAAAATTACTACAGACAAAGTCTCAAACGCAAGCCTCATGTCAACGCGAGGGTCGCATTTCAACTCAAATGCGGACGTCACACTTCATCAACAACACGACGTGAGGGTCGCGTTCTATGCTAAACGCGATGGTCATGCTGCTCTTCAAAACGCGGACCTCAGAGTTGCATTTCAATATTAAAACACAAGCCTGAGTAGCTTAGCATTTCAACTTCAACGCGAGCCGGTGAGCTCCGCGTTCCAACACAGGCGCGAGCCTGTGAGCTCTGCGTCTCAACATTAGAGTTGTTTTCCATTGATTTGAATGTTGGAAAACTTACAAAGAATTGAAGAGGATTACTATTAATTTAAAAAAAAATTTTACAAGTGTTTTCTTTTAAAGATTCTGGGTAAGTGTGCTGGTGGGAGTCTGATCAGCGACCACTTTGTTCCGTTGACGATACGAGCGATCTGATCTCGAACTCTGCTGCCTGGGAATTCTTTATCGCTTGGTTTCAAAAATCCCTCGAGAACGGAAGATCTAGGGTATTAGCACCCTGAAGTTGATGAGAGAACTGAGTCTCTAAAAAGTTTAGAAGTTGAGAGAAAATCTCTTGAGATAAGAACTTTAGCAACTTTGCTCTGTGATTGCTAGCCCAAAAGGTTTAGCCCCTGTGTAGACTCTGAATAGGCTATTTATAGGCTTCGTTGGGGGTGTAACTACCCCTAAAAAGTAGCAAAGACTGGAAGCAGTCTGCTAAGCTTCGCATGCGAAGCTAAAGAAAGCTTGAGCGAAGTTGAAAGAAACTTCAGCGAAGCTGAAAGGGAGCGCCTGCGAGGCTAACTCAGCCAGTTGGCTTTAGGGGATGTTACACATCCCTCAATTATTTCCTCTTAATGAGGCATGATGGGCCTCATAATGGGGAGATCATGGGAGTAACTACCCATTTAAAGTGGGGGTCAACCCCACTAATCTAGTGGGTGGTTATCCACTAATCCCGTGCTGGGATTTGAAACGATAAGATGACCAACAGCTCCATGTGGAGCTAACCTTGCTTGCGGAGCTAAGGTTCCATGCGGAGCAAGCTCTTTGCGGAACTAAATCAAAGCTTTCTGCGGAGCTAGAGCGAAGCTAGCCCACTGCGAGGTTATAGATTCCATGCGAAGTAAGCTCCTTGTGGAGCTAAATCAAAGCTCTCTGTGGAACTAAATCAGAGCTTTAAGAGAAGCTATCCCATTGTGGGGGTTGAGGTGCGAAGCTAGACCAGGTGTGGAGCTAGCTTAAAGCTTCATGCGAAGTTATGTCTTGGCCAATTTTAATCATCTTCTAGCTGTTTACTCAATTGTCTGCGACCTGTCTTTTGGAAGTGTCGACAGGTCAGACATCGTTCAAACAATATGAAGGCTATTTGGGATCTTGTCTTTTCAGAGTGTCGACAAAACCCCCTTCAAAGTTTTCGTAAATCTAACATTGACTGGTTCAGATTTTGAAATACTTTAAACTGCTTCTGGTATTCAAACTTGTTTGAAGCAAGTGTCAGCATATCCATTTGTTTGTTGGAGACGGTCATAAAATACAGGTTATAGCTTCGCCTGCGAGGCGAAGCTATGACTTGGCAAAGCTAACTGGAGTTTAGCTTCACTGTAAGGCTTCAGAATAATATTGCTGTCGGAACCCTCTTTAAGCTAAATTCGCATGCGAAGTTAGGTAAAGCTTCCCAGCTTCGTTGTTTAGTACTTGAGTGCTTTAGCGTCGCAGGCGCTTTAGCTCCGTTGTTAGTATTTGAGTGCTTTTAGCCTCGCACACGCTTCAGAAATGAAGTGCCAGTGCGAGGTTAGGCTGCGGGGCCTATAAATAAGACTCCACAGTCCTCTTACGCCTTCAAGCCTTCATTGTTGGGGTTCTTCCCTTTTCTTTAAGTTTCAAACACAAAAGAGTTTTTACTCTCAAAATTATCTCTTTGGACGAGACTAAATGGCACCCAAAAAGCGTCCTGGGAAAGAGGTCGAGACCTCTAAGGCGTCCGCTGCGCCTTCGTTGGCCGTCCAACGACCAATTGCCAGTAGGGAAATTCTTCCCTTTTTTTTTCCTTTGAGCCAATCTTTGGCTAGAATCACCTCTGAACGACATTTTTAGGGAGTTTGTCTCCCTTTGACTCTGTTCTAATGAACTCTAGTGATTAAATTCCCTCTCAGATCTGTTGGTTGAATTTAGAAACCCATGGGTTTCTCTTTCTGGCTTCCCCGCGAAGCTAGCCTTTGGGGCTTTCTAGAGCTTAAGAATGAAGCTTTTCGGCGAAGCTAAGACTTTTGTTAGCAGCAAGGTGATGCTACGCCTTTAGCTTTTTAGGCAAGGCTGGCTAGCCTTGTAGGCGAAGCTACACCTTAGCCAAGAGATGAGGCCAGCTTGCCTTTGTAGGCGAAGCTACGCCTTAGTCAAGAAGTGAGGCTAGCTTGCCTTGCAGGGGAAGCTATGCCTTAGCCTCTCAGGCGAGGCTTGCTTGCTTTGTAGGCAAAGCTACGCCTTAGTCAAGAGGCGAGGCTAGCTTGCCTTGCAGGCGAAGCAGCCTCTCAGGCGAGACTATGATTTAGTCTATTCTTATTGAAGTGAGGCTCTATGCAACCTATGCGAAGCTACATTGTAGGCAATTAGGCGAGGCTAGATGTTAGCTTCTTTGAGCAAAGCTAAATCTTGGCAGCCTGTTGGTCATAGCTAAATACTTTTGCAGGTTTATTCTCTTCGTATATTAACATGGTTGTTTTTGCTTCCTGAAGATTGATACTTTCTCGGGCTATAGAAAGTATCAGGACGTTGGAGGGGTCACCGAAGCTGCTTCCTTGAAAGAGTTGATCAATAATCTTGAAAAGGATATTGGTGAATGGAGGAGTCTAAATCAACTGGATCTCACTCCATTGGTTGAAGCAGAATTGGAGCGTCTCTCTGAGCAGATGAAGAAAAACTATATAGAGATGTCCCAAGAGGCGGAGGCAATATTTTAGGAGCTGAAGACTAGATGCTCGGGAAGTGGAGGTTTTAGAGGCAATTGTAGTCTCCAGTGAAGCACTTGATGCTGCGAGAAATACGATCAAGAAAGTTGAGAAGATGATTGCAAGGGCCAATATTATCCTCTTCAAGACTGAACTAGTGCGTCAAACTATCCGTCTGGAGGAGATGATTGCTGAAAGTGTCCAAATCCAGCGCTCGGGGGCAGAGAAGAGGACAACCTTGGCCGAAATCAAGTCTCGCTTGGAGAAGACCGCCTTCGATAAGGAGGAGCTGAAGTCACAGGCCGTTCTGAAGGCCGAGGAAGAAAGAGAAATAGGTGATCTTCTCTTGAAGTAAAGATCAAACCTTATGAGAGACCATCTTGATTGTAATACCCATGTTTCTTCTTTTGCTATTCATCAATCAATAAAGTTTGTTTTTGATTAATGATTTATCTGGTGTTTCTTTTTCTTGTTATTCTGAAAGTAGAGATAGAACTCTATGACTTTAACTTTCGAAATAGTGGAAACATACAACTAATCTATTCAGAGGTTGAAAACAGTGTTTTAAAAAACCCGTTATAACTCGTTATATAATATAATGCCGACCAATCGTTATGTAACATGTTTAAAAAACGCAATATTTGATAACTATGGTTATTTTGCCCGTAACTTACGTTACGTTACGTTATTAATGTAACACACTATAACTTACGTTACGGTGCAAGTTTTATAAACCCTCATGTTCTCCAGGTCTATGGCAAAAAAATTCTCCCAAATTCGATTGCTCGCTCGTCCTCTCTGTAACCTCGCAGTCGTCTCCTCATTCGGCGTTGAGAAGAAAGAATTAGACATACCTTTCCGATCGATAACAAAATAAGAACTCTGGTGGTTCTCCGTCATGGTAGTTCTCGTCGGTGTCGTCTCCAAGCGGTGATTCTCCGTCTCCAAGCACATGTAAGCTCTCTCCCCCCTGATCTCTCTCTTCTCTCTCATTCTCTAGTCTCCCCCTAGATCTCTTTCTGCTCTCTGTCCCTTTCGATCTCTCTGCTTTCTCTCCCAATCTCCCTCTGCTCTCTCCCTTCTGATCTCTCTGCTCTCTCCCGATCTCCCTCTACTCTCTCCCCAGGAGAGAGAACAGAAAGAGATTGGAAGGGGAGAGAGGATCGAGGGTAAAATATTAGAGAGAGTGAAAGACACATGGGGGTATATTAAATAACATTTTGTAGACTGAATTATGAATTATAATGAATAGCATGACTAAAAAATTATGAATTATGATTAAATTATGAATTATTGTAAACTGAATTATGAATGTTTGTGTAGATTGAGTAGCATCGCTAAAATTTATGAATTATAATGAAATATGTGGATTATATTATTGTTTATGTAAATGAAATTATGAATTATAACATGTGAATGTGAAAAATTATTGTGATACTTGCTAAAAATTGTTGCAAACTTGCTAAATGTGTTATATATTGTTTTGATTTTTTTTAGATTTTTTAAAATTATTTTCCTATTTATAATTTTTTAAATAAAATATATATATTTATTTTTATTAAATAAATATAAATTGTGTAACCCACGTTATGCATTATGTTATAACCTATATTAACATAACGGAAGAAAAACGTTATCATTACGTTATCGTTATTTTAAACATTGGTTGAAAACAGATAGAATTAGTTAACTATTAAAAATTGGAAGTGATTTTGATAAACTGAACCTACTGGTAATAAAAAAGATAAATTGAACGTAGTGATCCGTCTGTTCAGAGGTAATTGATTGGACGTGATAGATTGGGAATCACTAAGATAAAGATCCGTTGTTTAGTGATGATGAACTGGACATAATAGCTATGGGATAGTCTCTACTAGACTAGGGGTAAAATTTGGAATCCATCAGTTTAAAGGCGACAAACTGGACATAACTGATTAGATATTACCAGACTCAAAATTTTGTTCAGAAGTGACGAACTGAACATAATGATAAAAGAAAGAAGGAAATTTGGTTATCATCAATTCAGAGGTGACGAATTGGACATAACTGATTAAGAATTACCAAACTCAGAATATTTGTTGTTCAGAGGTGACGAACTGGACATAACATCAAACAATAGGTGAACCCAGCTTCAGGGACCCATTTATTCAGAGGTGTAGCAACGTGATAGACTAAGACACTAAATTTCGAATCTGCTGTCAGAGGTAGTCGTTTTAACTTGACAGCTAGTCCATTGGGGACTACAAAGATAAATTGGACCTGGGCACCCGTCAATTCAGAGGTAATATGGACATGACCAACTAGGAAATACTAGGCTCGCAATTCGCTTTCAGAGGCAGTCGTATTAACTTAACAGCAAGAGCTGCCAGCCCTGACGGAGAAAAGGAGAACTGGGTTATGGACTCATCTGTTCAGAGGTGATTGACTGGACATCAGTTGAGTGCCATAAAAAGGAATCCTGACGGGCGTAACATGGATTAAAAAGGGGAAGAAATCTAGGCACTCGTCGGTTTAGAGGTGATTGACTAGACATAACTGACTTGGAGTCACTAAGCTCAGAGCCTAACCGTTCAGAGGTGACGAGCTGGACATAACGGCAAAAAGAGTAGTCCCTACTTAACTGGACCGTTCAGGGGTGGTGAACTGGACATGACAGCCAAAAGAGAGTTATTCCATTAGGGGAACATGATTTGATCATAAATTTCGTGAGGAAATTAGTGCTTCCTTGGAGAATTTTTGAAGAAGTTGTCAGAAATGTAATGTTAACATGACAACCAAAGTCTGTTAAGGACTGAAAAAGGGTAGTTATAGACTCTGAGGGGAATCTATGAGAAATTGTTGTCAGAGGTGATTATTAATGTGACAATTGAAAAACTCGCTGGTGAGTTCAAAGGATAGCCCACGCTGTGCTGCAAGAGTGTCCTGCGAGGGATATTGTAGAATTTCATGGAGAGTTTAGTGTTCCTTGAAAAATCTAATATGGGCAAATAATATCCCCTCCAACGTTTTGAGAGTTATCAGAGGTAATTGTTAACGTGACAACTAAATACCTTGCCAGGGAATGGATATTCTATGAGAATTTTTAAGACAGAATTTATCATTCTCTGACTCCGTGGGGAATCTATAGGGAGCTGTCAGATGTAATCATTAACGTGACATTTGTGACTCCAAAAGGAATTTTTAGGAAATTGTCAGAGGTAATTGTTTAATGTTATATCTATCTTGCCGGAGATTAGAGATGACTTGTCAGAGGGGTGATATTTAAAAGGATTCATTTACAGAGGTGTGATATTGAACATAACAATAATTTAAGCGGATCTAGCATTTACTGAAGAGAATGATAATTGAAGTTTGATCTATTAGGGATGTTGAAGTTTTACTGTGAGAGGTATAATGTTAACACGACAGGTTTTATCTGTAATTCATCTCATTGGAGAAATGAATACAACTTTTGTGGTCCTACCATTCCATGAAAGAGAATTAGTAAGAGATTTTGGAGGGAGATGTGATCAGGTCCTTTAGGATTTTTAGCAAATCCTCGGCATATCAACGAATTTGATATGCTTTTACCAACTACCGTTTGACTTGGGCTAGCCATGCTATGCCCCTCAGCATGATGAGTTGTTGATGACTTTTCGTTGAGCTTAAAAGCCAACTTTTTTCATTATCCTTGGCCGTCAGAAGCGTAGGATTGTTTTGCTACTTTATGTTACATGATGTACTCTCTGGGTTTTCCCTCCTTAGATGACTCCTGAAATCTCACTGGGAATTAAAGAAGTGAATACAAAACTCCACGGGGATGGAGTGTCGTCAGATGTGATTGTTAATATGATGTTGGGTACTCTGTGTGGAAATTAATATTCTCTGAGATTCCGTGGGGAATTTGTGAAGATCTATTAGCAATTCCGAGGGGATGGAATAGTCAAATAAATTTGACTTAAATGATCAGAGGTTTAGTGTTAACATGATCATGGATAATTTGTTTTTCAAGAATTTGCCATTGATTGGCATCATGAGCGTATTGCCATTCGGATTTACTAGGCGATAAGCTCCATTTGAGTAGATTATCTCTACAACAAATGGTCCTTCTCATTTTGGTTGGAATTTGCTTTTGGTCTTATGCGTCATGACCATAGGTTGCCTGACAGCTAAGACCAAGTCTCATTTCTTAAAAATTCTCTCTTTGACCTTCTTGTTGAAGGCTTTTGAGATTTGAGCTTGATACAGTTCAATACGCTATTGAGCCTGTAGCTGTTTTTCGTCCAGCGCTTCATGCTCATGGAGACGTAGTCGATGGTTGTCTCCGTCTGTCATCTTGGTTGTCAAAGCAATACGAAGTGACAGTATTTGAATCTATAAGTGTATGACTGCTTCACACCTGTGGATTAGAGAAAAAGGCGTATTGTTTGTAGAGGTTCAGACCGTCATTCGATAGACCCAAAGACATTCACTAAGCTTCTAGTTTTAATCTCGTTTACTTGCAGAGATAGATTCTTTGAGGAGCTTAATGATTGTCTTATTGAATGCTTTATTAGACCATTGGCAGCGAGATTGTATGCAGTTAAAGCCACATTCTGAATTCAATATTTGTCACAGAACTAATAGAATGATTGGTTGGCAAATTGATGACGTTGTCATGGATGAGCCTCCGGGGGACACCAAATCGGTGGATGACATGGTATTTGCTGAAGTTAATAACATTGGTAGTTTTAACTTTAGCGAGCTTTACAACTTCCGCCCACTTTGAGAAGTAATCGGTTATCGTGAGGATAAACCGATGACCTCTAATCGATGGGGGACTGGTAGGTCCTATGACATCGCCCAAGCTTCAAAGGGCCATAAAGTGATCGTTGGATGGAGCAGTTCTGGGGGTTGGTATATGAAATCCGCATGAATTTGACAAGCTTTACACATTTTGCGTACTGTAATGCGTCGGCGATCATTGTTGGTCAATAATAACCAAGCCTGTGCAATTGGTCTTTGAGTTCGGACCCAGTTGATGGGCACCACATATGTCATCATGAGCTTCTTTAAGTACTTCCTGTGCCCTTGAGTTGGATAGGCAGCGAATGAGTACCCCATATGAACGGCGGTAAAGTGTCTTAACTTTCAAATAATAATAAAAATGAGGAGACCTTCGTCGAATAGAAGCTATCTCTTTGGAGTCATCGAGTAATATGTCGTGCAGGGTATAATCGATGATAGGGAATCGCCAATCCCTAGGTTCGAAGGCTGTTGAGGTTGTTTGCGCTTTGATTACCTCTAAGTTGTACTTCAGACTAAAGAGATGACGAGTAGCTACTGTAATACTATAACTGGACTCAGCTGGTAAAGCCAATATAGCCGCAGGCGCAGCTAGAGCGTTTGTGTTTTGAAGGTGAGACACATGGCTGATGTAGCCTCTGAGAAATGGAGGTAGTAGATGACCTGTTAGCTTCCATTTTGTCTTCAGTCCCAATCAAGATCTTTTCGGTCCTGGTAACTTCCATTTTGTCGGCATGCATGCAAGTAGAAGATAATGATGGATCTATTATTGTAGATAATGAATTCTTTTGGATTTTGTCAGGTTCATCTTCAGTTGGTGAGCCCACATGAGATCGAACACTATCCTCAGGTCATTGAGGTGGCTGCTATTGTCATGACTTTTGACTGCGATGTCGTCAACATAGCATTCCGTCGTTTTTCGTAGACGATCACGGAAAATTGTGCTCATGGCACGTTGGTAGGTTGCACCCACATTTTCAGTCCGAATGGCATCACCGTATAGCAATATATTCCCAACGCTGTTTGGAATGATGTATGCTTTACGTCATCCGGGTACATCTTGATTTGGTTGTACCCTGAGAAACCATCCATAAAGGACATCCTTTCAAAGCCACATGTGTTGTCGATCATGACGTCAGTGATGGGCAACAAAAAAATCATCCTTAGGATATGCTATGTTAAGATCGCGGAAGTCAATACAAGCTCAGATATTTTCATTCTTTTTTAGAACAGGCACAATGTTAGCAACCCAGTCTGGGTGGTGTTCTCGGATGAAACCATATTCGATGAGTTTGTGAACTTCAATTTCGATTGCATCCATGATGTCGGGTCAAAATCATCGTTGTTGCTGCTCAACCGGTTTAGCGTCCGGTTTGATATTAAGATGATGCATGGCTACAACCTAAGGGTCGAGACCATGCTTGTCTTCAAAGCTCCAAGCAAAGACATTTATATATTCTTGTATGAGAGATATAAGGTTTCGCTTCTCTGTTAGTGATAAGCTTTCGCTTATGGAGATAAGCTTCGGGTGCGTTTGATCACCCATATCGACTTGGATCACTTTATTTTCAGTAGGAGGTTCGCGTTTCTCGAAACACTTCTCCCATTGAAGATCAAGTTGTTGCCCATGGATCGGTATCGAACGGCTCAATGTCTTTTTCTTGCTTCACCTGACTAGTTGATGTCATATTGGCGAAGAGCTTCTTGAAGACAACTTCCACACTTACATCAGATTCCCAGTCTGATAAGTCTGAGGAATGTGATGGTAGACTTTTCGGATTCTGAATCAGATTGAGTGGATGGGGTAACATATCCTAACCCCCTGCGAGTCTGATCGTAATAGTTGGCAGGCTTCCCTTTCGGCACGAAAGGTTATAGAGGGATGCGTTCCTTTCCAAAGTTTAGGCCTTCACCATACATAGGTCGTATTCCATTTCCTTCATCATAAGGTGTGCTGACCGTGAATAATGAAAGAATTATGGAGGCTTCAAGTCTTCGTTGGATGTAGCATTCTGATACTGGACTCTGCCAAAAAGGATTGGTGATTGGTCCTTTAAAGATGGAACTACAAAAATAGATCCATCATTATCTTCTACATGCATGCATGCCGTCAACATTGGCAGAGGCATGTGTAAAGAGGACTCGTGTCAACAGGATTATTTACATCATCAAGATGTAGAATAATCGAAATTGACATTTTCATTAAGGACCCATTCGCCGTCAGTTTCGGCAAAATTATAACAATCAGGATTATCAAAATATGCTACAATTGGTTCTTCATCAAAAGAAACCATCGGATCATCTCCTGATTCTGAGTCCGCTTCATTGCCGCTATCGATGTCATCTGTCAACTTTACTGTTCTCTTTATAAAGTAGAGAATCAATGAAGTAATTCTCCACTCTTTTAAACGGCTATGTTTCGACGAACACTGTCCTGACCATCGCCTTGTCATCCACATATTTGAAATATTGATGGAGTGTGGAAGGCACAATCTAGTTAGTGCGGATCCAAGGTCGTCTGAACAAGAGGTTGTAAGCGTGTCGGCGTCTATGGCATAACACGTCACTTCAGATTTCAAATCTCCAATTTGGCATCGGAGACGGATCTTTCCTAAAGGATGACTACTCACGGTGTTGAAGCCAAATATGGTCGTAGTCGTGGTCGACAACCTGCTTAGTTGGATACCGAGGAAATAGAGGAGTCTTTGGGGATGATGCTTAAAGCAGACCCCAGATCGACTTGTATCCTCTCAATATGTGTAGACCCAATGTATCTTGAGTCACGGTTCAAAGACTCGGCCAAGTCGGATACGACTCGGCCGACTCGTATTCGTCTCGGAGTGGTCCGAGATGAGTCCGAGACTCGAAATGAATGACCTAGCTGTCGAATCAGCCGAGTCACGATATGACTGTATCTCTATCTCCAATCTCTCTCTTCGATCTCTCTCTTTCTGTCCTCTTCTCTTCCGCTCTGACTCTTTCCTCTTTTCCTCTCTATGTCTCTCCATCTCTCTGTCTCCCTCTCTGTCTTCACCTCTCTCTCTTCCTCTCTCCGAGCTTTGTCTCCCTCCTCTCTTGCTCTCTATGTCTCCTTCGTCTCTCCCTCGGTCTCTTGCCCTCTCGCCATCTTCCAAATCTCTCTTTCCCCCTCTCCCTCAGTCCTCTCTTTAATATTGTATTAAATTAATTTAGTAATTAAAGTAGGTAATTTTGTAATATAAAGTAATTTAATGACACTAAATTTAATTTAGTGTAAATTCAATTTAGGTATAAGAGAAGCGGATGATGGTGTTGGTGGTAAAGATGTGAGGATTTTATCCAGTTCTAATAGTGATGATGGTGTTGACAATGATGACGGTGATTGCAGTGATGGCGGTCATAGCGGTGGTGGTAATGATAACATTAATGGGGGCACCAATAGCGCTAATGGAGGGACTTATAGTCTTGAAGGTCATATGCAAGGATTGAATTTGACGTCAAGCCAACATTATGGTGTGGGATATGTCTATGACTACAGACCACGACAAGAGAGATCTACGAGTATTAGTACCGGTTTATCTACTTACCACAGAGATTATTACGATGATGATTTTGTGCCTCATCGCAATTCAATGTGAAAATGACTACATTAGCATGTATTTATGAATGTATTTTATGCAATTTACTATATTTTGCATTTATTTTGATATGTTTCTACTGATGACGCGTGTATTTATACTTTCGTTTTATGTTTAGTGTGCTATGTGATATGTTTTGGACATGTGATACATGAATGTTGATGTCTACATTTTTTAAAGATTTGTCGTGATTTTTTCAGATTTTTTTGAGCTTTCTATATAGCATTTTACGCGTAACGCCCGAGACCGATCCGAGTCGCCGCGACTGATCCATCTCTGTGCGCGTTGAGTCGGCAGCCGAGAGCGCGACTTTGAACCATGCCCTGAGTAGTACAAAGGTCGGTCATGTCGGTTGTCTCTGAGGAGTATGTCCTCGGAAGTGAAGGTGATACATGATACTTGTTGTACCATATGGCATTGGGGACAAGAAGCCCCGTTATCATCAGTAGGGATGCAAGGTACTCGAGTCAGAAAAGATTCCGAGTCAACAAACACATCTCTAAGTGCCTCTCGTTTCTTTCGAAAGGCGGAGTACCTCGTGTAGGGTAATACGAGCTGGGATATTGGCCATTTGTGCCAATATGTCAAAGCGAAAAGGAGCGTTGAGTCCTTGAGAAGGGTTCTTTTTCAAGGATTTATCAAATAGACTTCTGCTTCTGTTTGTCCAGTGGCAAGGCTGGTGCCCAGACAGGTGCAACAGTTCCCGACGTTATTGGCTGTTGTGTCTTGTCGGGTGTTTGGTCGTACTGTCGCAAGTACTGTTTATCAGACCGTGTGCCCACCGACTGCGAAGTAGTGGGTTGTGCTGCGAAAGCAGACTTATCTTCTTCAGAGCTACTGAGAAAAGCCATTATTGCGATGTCATCTACTGCCAGAGACATGACGTTGCAAGATTAACCTTGAGCTTGGGTTGGCTTGATTTCCATTGCTCATCCTTGACAATGCCTAGGTGCACCCACATGATTTTCCTAGATTTTATTGTCGAAGGGACGAGACCTTTGGCTTCTTAGCCAGCGGGTTGAAGACTTCCATCCTTGCTTCAGGGGCGGGAGCAACTCTGTCCTGGACGATCACTTTCGGGAAAGTCTGAGTCACCATGTTAGCAGTGATTTTCTTTTGCTCTGATTTTAATGTCAGAACACCAGCGTCGACCAATGTTTGAATCTTGCCTTTAAGGACAAAGCATTTGCTGGTATGATAATGAACCATTTTGTGAAAGAGGCAGTAGTTGGAGTCGTGTGTACATCCAACTTCGTCGGGGTGCCGAACTTCTGGTAACTTTAGCTATTTACCTTTGTGGAGCAAATGGAAGATTGTCACCACCTGCTCGTCTTTGAAGGATATTATTTCGGTGGAAACTTCTCATTGTTGCTGGCATTGCTCCTTTTCTGTTTTGGTGGAGCTTTCCCAGACAGCTCACTGCTATGGTTTTCATCTCTTTGGTTTGAGAAGATTGCGCTGCGTAACGCCCCCTGTAGTTGACCCCCCATTTGTTTACTGAGGGCTCAAATTTTTTAGCTGATTTCTTAACTGTTTCTGCTTGTTCGACAAGCTCTTTTCATGTATGGCTCTTGACGGCCCCCATGCAAACTTTCACTCTATCGAGGAAGCTGTCTGCATGTTTGAAGTAACATGGGCGAGGGCATGCCTGCAAGACTCGGCCCGAGTCCGGCTCCCCCTTGGGCTGGACCCGGGTCCGCTTTTGGCGGCCCACGGCCCATGCGGGCTGTGTCAGGCCCGTGCTGCCCAGGTCGGCCCGCCCCTCAGCCACCCACGCAGCCACAGAATCCACCTGAGCCGGACCCAGGTTCCACAAATGGAACCCGAGCCCGGGTCGGGCCGCTGCATTTTTACCGGGCGGGACGAGCCCGGCCCGCCTGCTGTCCCGCCTTGCCTGAGCCGTGCCCGGCCCGGCACGGCCTAGTTTACACCTCTACTAACATCTGACCTGATAAAAACTTTAAAATATATTTTCCTCTTTGATGACACCCCAACCACAAAATATTGTGTTTCCTTATAAACATAACTCAACCTCAACATTCACCACCACATAAAAGTTAGTGTGGTGGTATATATTTATATCTATCTTGTTTGGATTTCTGGATCATTTGAATTTCCAATCCACGTTTGAATCCAACTATTGATGAATTTGCTCCCAATATATAGTGACAACCTCCTCTCTTACTCTCTTTTTATAATTAAAAAGACACTAGACGACAGGCAAAGGAAAGCTGCATATGGGTCTCACAGTTCTCTTTGTCCGCGAATTCCTTTATAATTCAAATTTTGCACGAGTAATTACAGTTAGCTTTTCTATGCCCTTAAATTCAAATTAAGACACAATATCAAGAATTATGACCATCGTGCTTTGGTTTGTTTGAAGTTTGCCTAAACAATAATGTTTTCCCTTAAATTCAAATTAAGACACAATATCATGAATTATGACGATCGTGCTTTGGTTTGTTTGAAGTTTGCCTAAAAAATAATGTTTTTTTTTCCTAAATTTTGCCTGGCATCTATGCTGTGGGGGTAAAGGTTGATAGCAATAGCTTCTGAGTTCCATGATGTTGAGCCTTCACACATGCATGTTGACAGTGCAGCAATGAAGCTTTTCCGTGATCCGAAGCTGGTTTCTTCTCTCCAAGCTATGTAGCAAAATATCAATTACATTTTTGTCCAAGGAACTCTATAGAATGTGTTGCTCACCACACATGGGATTTATCGTACGTTCCCTTATTCCTATCTGAATCTGCAATTAACTCTTATTTGTTACGTCCAGCTAACTTAATTTGAAACTATGCAGTTTGATACAATTGTGACGAACAAAATTTTTGGTGACATTGTCTGATGAAGCTTCCATGCTTGCTGGAAGTATCGGAATGCTTCCATCTGCTAGTGGTTGTGAATCTGTATGTGACACCCAAAACTAATTCCAATTCAGAGACCATATTGAAAAGGTCATCTGGTGGCTAATAGCTAACACCTCTATTTTTGTTGTTTTTTTATTGTTCTTTTCCTTTGTTTGTTTAGGGACCTGGGCTGTTTGAGCCAATCCATGGCTCTGCTCCTGATATTGCTGGGCACGTGAATTTCTTCATGTGGTTCTTTTTTATTTCTCTTTGCTACATTATTAAGTTGGATTGAAGCAAATTATTAAGTAGCCAACTTCCTTATTTTACAGGACAAAGCAAATCCACTAGCAACAGTGCTCAGTGCTGCTATGCTCTTGAGATATGGACTTGGGGAAGAGAGTGCTGCAAAGAGGATTGAAGCTGCAGTTATTGAAACCCTTAATCGAGGATTCCGAGCCGAAGACATATTTTCTACTGGAACGGTTAGTTGGTTTTTTACAATTCCACCCTGCAATTTCTTTTTGGGTATTTAATGTCATCAAAAAGGATCCTGGGGATTTAATGGTTATTAGAAATCTTGGTTTTTCTAATATTTTATTTAGTAAGGCTGTTGGACAACATGGGGTGCTGTGTCCACAGTTTGATTACAGATTATTACACTGAAGTACTGGATTTCTTAGCAAATCAAGCAAGCAAAAAAAAAGCTTTACATTAACATTTCCTTTTACCTTTCCATTTTCATGTGCTCCCTGAGTCCTAACAATCAAACACGGCTGGTGGTTGAGGACAATTTAATCTGGTTAATTTTCAGAATGTTCACTGACTGGAAAGCTTACTGATTTTGGCTTTTATCCTCACAGGTTCTTGCAATTTGAACTTGAGCTGGAGTTCAACACCAAGCAGAGAATGGTTTGAAAAAATTTACTTGTATCAATGGAAGCCAACTCGAAAGGTCGCTTGCCATGAAACCATGAAGGCTAGTTGATTGTAGGACAGAGAGTTGTCAAGCTGAGGCAAACTTCAGGATGACGCCCGAAACAAACAAGACCTGTATGATTTCATGCCCGAGCAATTTATAGGCATATTTTTTTCCATTGCAAGGGTTCAAAGTTGGTCCATAGCTATCATTGCTTGCCCTTTGTCAAGTGAATTCTGCACTAGGTTTCATGATTTAGTATTAAAGCAGGGTTGGTGACCAGAACCATGTTCTTAATTTAGAAACTCCAGTGAGGAAATTTCCGGCCTAGATATTCACCGACTATTGGGACCCCTAGCTACAGAGGTCATATGTCTTCTTCTATTTTAGGCTAAATTATAGAAAACTGCAGTGGACGTTCAAATCTTTTGCAAGAACCAAACATATGTTTATTTTATTATAGAAAACTATCATAAAAAATTCATTGTTTTAGTACAACTGTTATTATTCCTTTTGTGAGTTTGAAGTGGGAACGGAGTTTGACCCTCCTGTACAATTTAGAACGGTGACATGATTTGCTATTTTGGTCTTCATTGGCTTAAGAATGAGGGAGGGAGAATCATGGTGATTTTGCTGAAAGATAATAGGCAAGTTCATAGTGGTTTTCTATATAAGAAAGCAATTGCATGGTAGTAGCTTCTAAGTGAGCTGAAAGTTCACTGTGGTTTTCTGCAAGTTAGATCCCTCGTCTCTGAAACGCTGTTAGAGTAGCTAACGGTCCTAAGTTCACGTGCATTGCACTTGTTTACTTTTGCCCTTTAGTAATTTTCTTTCTCTCAATTACTTTCTACAGTTTTCCTATTTCCGATCTCGATCTCCTCTCTCGACTTTGCACCTGAACCCTAATTAAGATCTCGATCTCCCCTCCTTCTCTTTGACTTAGCACCTAGTAAGATCCGCTCTATGCTGATGGATTGTGTGAATCCACAGAAGATCAGAGGCTCTTAGATATGAAAGTGAAGACTATATTAGGGTCTCAGTTGCTTGAAATGTATTTTAACCCTAATTTATGTTGTTTAGAACTATATAGGTAACAAAGTTGCCTCTTTTTGAGTTAAAAATTTGAATTTTTTTTTTTTTGGCTTTTATGGTGTGCTGGACCATCATTTTAACAAAGTTAGATTTTTTTGAGTAAAAATTTAATTTTTTGTTGGAATTCATGCTGTGTACGACCACTATTTTTGACAAAGTAACCGAAAGTGCACAATTCTTTATAAAATTTCAATTTTTTATACATCCAAGGAACTGTAATGAACTGTTAGAGTTCTTTGATTTTTTTTTTTTGTTGGAATTCATGCTATGTTGGACCACTATTTTAGTTCTAATGGTACCTTAATTATGTTTTTAAAAGTTAATTACATGTGGGACTATGGTTAAAGTACTAATTGTATCAGTACTTTAATAACGTTTCATCTCAGTGCAGGTTAAGATGGTTGAGATTATCTTTGACATAAAGATTCATCATGGTGGTGTGTTAAGTGTGATCCCTAGGGGTGCCATTGGATCGGATACGGATCGGATATTACTTTTATCATATCTGTATCCACACCTAACCTTCTAATAGACGGATGTGAAAAAATGATATCTGTATTTGCCAAAATCGGATATCGAATATTAGCGGATCAGATGCGAATACTAATCAGATATGTAAAAATGGATATGGTTAAGGATAAACTAAACGGATATACTTATATTACTTTTTATCTCATCTACAACAATATTAGACGTGATACATACTATGAATATTATTGTATACATATTAACACTTTCACCGTATCCATTGTCATTCGGCTTCTATAGCAATGGATTACACGACCTTTAGTGCTAAATGCCGATTCGGATGCCACAGTTGTTGTCGAAATACTCAAAATATCATGCTACTCTTATAAGAATCGAATACTTTTCACTATTACTTTTTCACCAACTCAAAATATCAAAATCTAATATCTTATTCCATTAAAGAATAGTCTCTTCCATACATATATCATTATCAAGCACCCAATATTTGGATATCGGATCGGATACGAATAGGATATCGCTTTTACCCTATTCGTATCCGCATCTAACTTTCGGATACGGATATGATTATTGACGGATGTGAAAAAATAATATTCGTATCTAGATTGGAGGCGGATTCGGATGCGGAGATTTGCGGATAATCCATATCTGGTGGCACCCCTAGTGATCCCAGAATGAGATACACAGGTGGAATAGTGAATGTTCTAGCTAACGTCGACTGATTTTTTTTGGGTGGTTTGATCTGGACGATGCTTTTAGGAAGCTAGGATATGATGGGGAATTTAAGTTTTTTTACAGGGTTCCCGGGAAGGATTTGGAGAATGGGCTGATTTGGGTGTAAGATGAAAGTGGCATCAAATTGTTAGTTGCTAACTGTAGAAAAGGAGAAGCACATGCTTATACAAAGCATTTAGTAGATGAACCAGGTGGTTTGATAGAAAATGTAGATGTTGAGAAGGCCACTTCTGAAGCAGTTCCAACTGTAGAAGAAACAGATTAGACTGCATGTGATGCAAGCCCAAGCGGAAAATAGAATATGGATGCAACTGAAGATGCTGAGAAAGCCAATTCTAAAGCATTTGACCAGCCAGCTGAAGAGGAAGTAAATGGTACTGATGGTGAATAAACAGAAGAGAGTGAAGATGAGTTTGAAGAAGCAGTGGCTAGACATGTTAAAGAAAGTATTGGGGGTGATGAAAGAGATTGAGAAGGAAAATATAAAAGCTTACCACTGGTTGGATAATTTAGATCCAGCAACATAGACTAGGAGCAAATTTTCACGAAGGGTTAAATGTGATCTGCTGACCAATAACCCATTTGAGTCTTGGAACAAGTATATCATGGAAGCAAGGGATAAACCCATTTTGATAATGCTTGAAATGATAAGAATAGTGATGAAGAGAACACAAGTTTAGAAAAAGGTCATGGACAAATGGAAATGTAAAGTAAGCCTTAAAATTATGGAGAAATTGAAGGTATTGAAACAAGAAAGTAGATATTGTGAAGTGAGTCATGTAGGCAATGTAATATATTAGAGATTATAGAGGTGGGAGTTGGGCTGTGGATATTTTCAATAGAGAATGTGATTGTAATCAGCGGCAAACTAGTGGAATATTATGTAGTGCACAAGAGAACATTAACTCAATCATGCATTTAAGATGGAGAGGAGACAAAAAACCCAAGCAACTTTCCAATAGACAAAATTCCAAAATTTTTCTACACTTGCGTATTAACAATACAATATTTGATAGAACTAATCCTTGATAAGATATTACAACAATTGCAAGGTGTAAACCCAACATTACACTTGTTGCTAACGATCCTTGAAAAAACCCAAGAAAAAAGAAGAATTCTTTTCTACAACATCACTCTTGGGTTCATGTGTGCTCAAAGCAAATCTTCCTGATTCCATCGCTTACGTTAAGTGAAGCCACGCCTGTTAGATTCATGGTGACTTCATTCACCAGGCACCAGGACATCTTCATCTTACAACTTCTTCCTGGCCATTTGACATGTGGGGAATGGACGTGGTTGGTCCATCAGCCCACCTTCATCCAAAGGACATCGGTTTATCTTAGCCATAATTGATTATTTCTCCAAATGGGCTGAAGCTATCCCCTTGAGGGAGGTAAAGACATCTGACGTGATCAAGTTCATTAAACATCACGTGGTATACCGCTTTGGCGTGCCACGACGGATCATTCGTGATAATGGGCCTCAGTTCGTCAGCCAAGCATTCCAAAGATTCTGCAACAAGTTTAGGATCTAGAGTGTATCTTCAACGACATACTATCTAGCCGCTAACGGTCTTGTAGAAGCTTTCAAAAAGACCATTGGGAAACTTCTCAAGAAATTCGTCTCGAAAAGCCAACGCGACTGGGATGATAAGTTAGGTGAATGCTTATGGGCTTATCGCACAACAGTGAGAACCCCGACGAAAGCTACACCTTTCTCTTTGGTATACGGGTGTGAAGTACTCCCACTAGAAATTCAGATCCCATCTCTACGCGCTGTCTTAACAACGGAGATGACAAATGAAGAGAAGCATCGACTGCGACTCCAAGAGCTTGAAGCTTTGGACGATAAACGCCTGCAAGCTCAACAGCAAATCAAGCTCGAATTACTATAGCCTTCAACAAGAAAGTCGAGGAGCGGACTTTCAAGAAAGGTGACCTTATCTTAGCTGTCAGAAGACCCATGGTGATGACGCATAAGACCAAAGGGAAATTTCAGCCCAAATGGGAATGATAATTTGCAATGGAGTCGGTCTACTCGAATGGAGCATACCGCTTTATAACTCAAGATGGTGATACACTCATGATGCCGATCAACGGCAGATTCTTAAAGAAGTACAATCCTTGACAGGATTCTTCTCATGATCATGTTAACATTACACCTCTGATCAAAACTTTCAGATCCAAGATGTTTGGAAGAGCGCTAATGAAAAGCTTCTTTCTTCTTCAATGGATCACATTACGGTCAATAATTATCAAGCCGACCGAACACTGGTTACATCATGATGCATGATGTAAACATCAAAGAAGAAACAAAATGCAAAATTTCGGTTTTAGCCTTGTTACTCTTCTCCAGTTTATGTATCAAAATCCGACGCCTCTAAAGGCTAAGGATAGAGAAAAATGTTGGCTTTTAAGTCCAACATAAGTCTTCGACAACTTATCATGCTGAGGGAAATGGCATGACTAGCCCAACTCAAACGATAGTTAGTAAAGGCATACCAAATCCGTTGATAACTGAGGGTTTGCTAAAAATTCTAAGGGACTTGGTCCCATTTTTTCCTCCAAAATTTCTTACTAATTCCCTCTCACAGAATGGTAGGACCACAAAAATACCCGCGTCCATTTCCCTGGCGAAATAAGCACAGACTTGTCACGTTAACAGTAAACCTCTGACAGGTCATTTTCCTCGATTCCCAGTGGAGTCAGTCAAGTTAACATTAAACCTCTGACGATAAAATTTCACTAAATACCGACTCAAAATCTCTTCGGTATTATGTTAACATTACACCTAACAGTAAACCTTTTATGTCCCTAGAAAATCAATGTTTGTCACGTTAATATTACATCTCTGACAATTCATTCTATTTTCTACCATAATACCCTACCAAATCCCTCCCATGGAGTGATAGGTCCACAAGCTCAATCACTGCTATGTTAACATCACACCTCTAATAGTGAAAAGTTTCAATACTCCCCAGCGACTATGAACTTTCACTTGCCACTCCTTTACATGGATTCACAAGTCTTCAAAATTGTCAAGTTAACACTACACCTCTGACATTCCAAATTTCACTTGTCAATTCTCCTCAATAGAATGGCAAGTCCTTAAAATTGCTCATAACGCAGAACAACTCTTGTCATGTTAACACTTCACATCTGACAAATTACTTTTAATTTTAATATCATATCTCTAACAGTAATCAAGTTGCTGCCAAGTTTAACATTAAACCTCTGACATATCAAAGCTGAGACAAGTGATGCTAAGTTTAACATCACACCTCTAGCATCCAGTTCATTGTTAAGTTCAACAATACACCGATGACAATGATTTTCCCTTGAACTTCTGTATCGAAGTCAAGATGATTAGTGCTAAGTTTAAAATTACCCCTCTAGCATTACCACCACTGTCAATTTTAACACTACACTTATGACAATGGTATTTTCAGTTTTTCCACACGAAATTGAAATTCCTGTGGAGCTAAGTTAACATCACACCTCTAGCTCACATCCTTGTCAAGTTAATATCACACTTCTGATAAGATTCAATCCAACCCGTTAAGTTAATATCACATCTCTGACGGTAAAGAAATTTTTGGATCCCCGACAGGTCTAGTCTTACTTGTTATTCTCGTCAATAGAATGGCAAGTCCACTTAAAATCACTGTTAGGTTAATATCACACATTTAACAATGTTCTCATCAATCCCCAGCTGAGTCTTAATTACGTTAATACTAAACCTCTGATGAAGACTAAGTCACAATCCTCCGCGGAGTGAAAACTTTACTTGTCATTCTCAACCATAGATTGGAAAGTCCATAAAACCTATTCCACTTCTGTCAAATTAATATCATACATCTGACAGTAATTTTTTTTTAAAATTCCTTAAATAGAATTTTTCAACTTTGACTTGCTAAGTTAAAATGTTACGTTACTAGCAAATCAAAGTTAATCGCTTTCACTTGTCTGATTTTTAATGCAAAAAGGAAGTCAAGGCAAATAAGAAGGCAAGAAAGTGTCACTTTTATTGATATAAAAAATATGAAAGTGATAAAAATGCTCTCTTATTGAATAAGATTGAGTGTTACAATAAAGAAGTACAAAGAAGTCTCTTTTGCTCACCGAAAGTTTGCACTCACTCCTCGAAACATTGAAGATACACAAAGTTCGTCTTCTTGACTGTGGCCAGGAACAACAGATCAACTTCCTCTCCTCTTGAGAATAATGGTGTTTCTCAAGGTCGAAATGCAAGGGAGCATTCGGATTTCACCCAAGCAACTGGTGCAAAGGTCTTCAAAAGGTCGTAATCTATCGCTTAATGGGAAGCTCCGCCACCAGAAAGTCATCTAAGAGCATAGGTTTTTCATTGCTGTCACTTCTTTGAATAAGATTAGTGAAGGAAAAATCTGAGACCTTGCTGATGATGTCCACCTTCCTGTGGCCTTCAAATGCGCCATGCTCATTGTGATCAGGAAGGATCCGAGACAAAACTGGTGCATCATGTCCAATAATGTCTTGATGTGTATCAAGAACCGCACGGATCTTCCTCGCCCTTGGACACCAAGTGGTCACCAATCGAATAAGCTGGCCATTTCATGTCTCCTTCAATGGATGTGGCAAAGACACTGGAACTAGCACCAAACGATATGACCACAACCTGGAAGAAAAAACTCGAGGGTTAAATTTTTGCAATGGCAGAAAACATGAATCCATAAGCACAGACATGGATCTAAAGTCAAGAATTTCAGACGCGAATCTCGTGGACGTAGAGTTTATCACGCTCTATAAAGATAGAAAATATGGATCCGAATGCAAGCCAAATATTAGACTCGCGTCTGATAATTGAAACGTGGAGCATACATTAAAGGCGCAGATACATGCCTTAAAATTTTCTAAGTCATGAGCTCCAGACGCAGGTATTATATGAGAGACCCGCGTTTAAGGCCTCACGACACAGAGTTTGCCACACTCGTGTCTAAAGATCTCAAAAGGGCATTTAAGGCCTCAAGACGCAGAGTTCGCCACACTCACGTCTAAAGATCTCAAAAAGGCATTTAAGGCCTCAAGACGCAAAGTTTGCCACACTCACGTCTAAAGATCTCAAAAGAGCAGTCTTAAAAACTTTCTAAGCCATGAACTCCAGACGCGAGTCTTATATACAAAAGCTCCCGTTTAAGGTCACGCTCACGTCTGAAGAACTTGAGACTTAGAAGTCAACAAGCTCGCATTTCATCAATTAAAGCGAGCATCGTATTTGCAGAGTATGGACGCATGGATCTCCAGTCAACTGTCTAAACGTCAAAAAAGAGGTTTTTCTGAAATTTTGGAAAGAGATCAAGAGACAAAAATCTCTTCATAACCAGCGATGACAGAGCTTCAAGGAAACAAAGCCTATCATGACAAAGGCCATTTCCTACCTGAAGAAAAGTTCTCTGGAGGTTGGACATCATCCGTCAAGACACGACCATGAAAGAACCTGAACAGATGCTTTTTGATTTTAAAATCACTTAACAGTGATAATCTTCGAAGAAGATTGCAAGAAAGCATTAAAACTTTGGGTTCTTTTAAAGAACTTTGAAAGTTCTTCAGAGTACATGCCATTGAAGGAAAACAGTCAAGATGGAGTTCTTCAGAGCACATGCCCGTGAAGAAAAACAGTCAAGATGAATGACTGTTAAGAGGCTCATAGCCTATTTATAGGCTCGCTAATGGCCATTAATTAACGGCATAAAAATCAAAGCTGTTCTTAAAGGCCAATTAATAGCCTTAATTCGCTACGCGAATATCAAATCCAGTCTGGGTAAGACACATGGATTTTTGCTCCGGTAAGTCACAACGACACGTGTCCCCAACTGCCAAGCTGACTTTGCCTCGAAAGGGCCAGCGAGATCTTCGCGTCTCTGTAAACTGCATGCGATGCTTCAAGGGTCGCGTTTTGAGATCCGCGTCCCTTCATAAACCAAAGGTTGCGTCCCCTCAACTAAAGGAGGACCGTGTCCTTAACAATTCAAGGCCGCGTCTTAAGTTCGCGTCCTTCCACAAAACTGAGGGTTGCGTCTCTTCCAACAAATTAAAGAGCGCAGCCTGCATCTCTCAACAATCCAGGGTCGCGTCTCTCAACAATTCAGAGTCGCCTCCTTTAAATAAATCAGAGTTGTGTCTCTCAACAAATCAGAGTCGCGTATCCAATAATCCAGAGCCCGTCCTCCAGACAATTCAAAGATGCGTCTCTCAATAAATTAGAGTCGCGACTTCCCTACAGTTAAGGGTTGTGTCTCACCCACAATTCAGTGCTGCCTGAGTTTCTTCTCTACAACTCATAACCACGTCTCAGCAAAAGGCTAAGGACTGCGTCTCTACAAATGGTCAAGAGCCGCGTCTGTGAGAGTTGCGTTCTCCTACGCAACAAAGGGTCCGTCTGATTCTCAAACACAAAGAAGGAATAAAGATGAGACATAATTTGATAACTTTTATTATTTATATCAAAATGATAAAAGTGATATAAACACTCTCTTATTTAATCAGTAGAGTGTTACAGAAATACAAAAAAAGGGAGATACAAAAGGAGGAGGGTTAATCCCGCTCAGCCAAAGAATAAATTCGGTCCCGGAGGCGCTGCATCTCGCGCTGGCGTGCCTTCTCAACTTCTGCCCAAACTTGAACCCTCAATTCTTCCTCTGATAAGAATCTCTTCGTGGCCGGCTGTGCTTGAAGAGATTCCAGCTTGGAAGAACGGGCTGTAAGATCTTCTTGAATCCGCTTCTTGGCAGCCTCTAGCTTCTCCAGCCTTTTCCTGGCAGCAACAAGCTTTTGCTCATTTACCTGAATCAAGGCTTACACCTTGGCAATAACTGCCCGAGCAGTGGTTATGACTTGCTCTGCATTCTTAGTGACGACCTCGGATTCCCTAGAGTCATCAACCAATCTTTGGTAGTTGGCTTAAAGTCATTGAGGTGATGGGCCTCCTCAGCCATCTTCTCCTCTATCTCCTTCCGCTCGCGTTCTTGAGTAGTGAGGAGCTTATTCAGCATTAGTCGAGTCTCGTCCACCGGACTAGCCTTCTCCAGGGTCCTTAGTTCCTTCAAGCATATCCCTAGCTTGTTCGACTAGCGTCAGATATACCCTAGCTTGCTCTGAGATTCCAGTATATCGAATGTTCTCAATCTGATTTTCAAGAAGCATCTGGGCAAACTAGAAGGAACTTCTCCCAGAAAGAACCAATTCGATGCAGGACCTCATGGAGGTGAAGAATTGTTATACCATCTGATGTGCCAATTCTTCCATGATGTTCATGGCTAGAGCTAGCTCTGTTGGTGCACTCCCGGACCTCCTTTCTATAATTGTGCGTACAATGCCCATAGAGACGGGAGCCATCTCACTTGGTTCAGAGACGAAGCCAATAGCAGGTTCCATCAACACTGAGGTCATGGCCGGCACCTCCAGGACTATCACCGTGGAAGCCTCTGAAGCAACAGCCGTAGTGACAAGCTCCACAGTACTTGGTTCAGCTGTTGAAGTTTAAAGTGTGTTGTCCTCTGCGCCAGTGCTTACCACGGGTTCCTCAATTTGAGCCAGCTCGGTACTCTCTGCAATTATAACATTGATGTTAGCAATAACATGAGAATGAGAGTATATGGAGAATCCTTGTTCTCTTACCAAGTTGAGGATCCGAACAAGGTAGATCCTTTGGCAGGCCGTTCTGGGATGAGGGTTCTGTAGTCATGGTGGTTATACCCTCAAGGATCATCCCGGTAACGGAACTTCAAGGCCCTCCGGCTGGGTCAGCTCCTTGATTATCTCCTCAATATGAGAGGAAGTCGTAGCCTCAACACCGGTAGCCACTCTTATAGAAGAGATTCAAATTAAGTGTTAAATATTTGCCCAACTCAACAGGGAAATAATTAAAAGGGATAGAAGAATACCCTCGGTAGTGGTGACCTCTCCCGATGGCGGCACCATTGCAGGAACATACACCTGCATCTCTTCCTCTGAAATATGCGAAAACTTGCTGGTGTAAGGAAGAGCGGGTTTATCGCCGAAGTCAATTTCGTCTCCCGAATAGTAGTTGTGCTCTTCAGACGACGAAGATGACACCTGAACCAAAGAGGCCTCAGTAATTGGGGCTTTGCCACTGAGAAGCCTGGTGATAGGGCTGGGCTCCACAACCCGGGAGGTAGGCATCAAAACACTGGGAGACCCTGGTTGTTGTGCCTCCATCCCTCTTTTCTTGGGCCGAAGAAGCTGCCGGCCGAATTGAAATTCCCGATTGAGATAGAATTTCAACTTCGGCCCTCTCCGTCACTTGTTTAGGCCGTTCTGTAACCATAGCCCCTTCAGCTACGGTGGATTGGCCTGCAGACTCTACCTCCGCCAAGACTGCATGGCCCCTGTTACGCAAACCTTGGGGACGAAGAGCCGGGATTACCTCCTCTTCTTCTTATTCCTCCTCTTGTTCCTCAGTACTAGGAGAAATTATTTCAGGTATCTGGGCTGAAACTGCAGCCTCGGATCCTTTTCTTACCTTCTTCGGGCTGGGCTCGCCTTGGAAAGTAGAGGCTGGAGGACGCTTGGGCACAACATGCCGAGTCCTCCGAATGGGGTGTTCCTCTGCAGCTCCGGCTCCATACCCCGATCCTGAAGCTGCCTCTGTTCTGTCAGTCTCTTTCCTGGCTTCCTTTTCGGCCTCCCTCTCGGCCTCCTGGTACTCGCTTATCCCTCGCATGCGGCTTTTGGAACCAACTTGACTTTATATCATGTCGTAATACTCTTGATACAAGAAGTATTCATCCCAAAGTCGGGTACCCTGCTGGCGATGAAGTACCATGTACACAAGTCCAGGCTTGTATAGCAATTGGGCGTCTTGTGAGGTAGCCCAAAGATGGCCCCTGTCCCCCGGCTACACTATAATACCACGCCAGAGCGCCATCAAATAGGTTGCCACTAAAATGATGGCCAGTGTTGGGGTTGCCAACATATAATTGATCGTAACTGAAATGCCTAGCAAAACGGATGGGCATGTAAGGCTCGATCGTGCATGAATCACCTTGCCGAAAGATCAAGTATCCGGGCTGGACGTTGATGAAACACCAGAAAACTCCAGATGGTAGCCGAGTGAACTGGTCCGAGCCTTCAAGGTCAGCAAACTTGTCCCCGTATGATGCAACAGAGATTTCGGGGAAGCATCGGTCGAGCTGATAGTTAGAGCTGCTCAGAATAGCTTTCCGAATATAGTACATATAATACTGTGACGGTATGGTACGGAGAAGAAAAATTCGGTGTAAAATTTCCTTGAATCAATTGAAAGATTACAATAAACTAATGCTCCTACTACAAGGGAGCGAAGATGTTGAGTCTTGAATCTCCCTTTTGTTTAGTGCTGGGTTCTTCAAGTGGCAGTGGAAAGTGAATCTTGTTTTCCATTGACCGGTGAACGTCGAGAACTTCTGGGGATCTTCTCTTCGGATGGTAGACGGAGTAACACAGCTCTGTCGACCAAAATCTCAAAGAGATTGTAGGCAAAGGTTAACTTGTACGCAGCAAGTTAGCTGAAGAGTTAGACTCTCTTTCCTTCTCTGTGGAAGCTCTCAAGTCAAGTTCTTCTCCTCGAATTCTCTGATCTAAAATCTTCCGACCCCTACTCCATAGTAAAGGGGCTATTTATAGAGGTTTTAGGGGCGAACGTGCCCCCTAAAAACGCTCCATGATGGGGGTTAACTTTCCCGTTATGTGGGCAGTGATTGACCCTATAACAGGGTAGTTATAACTGAGACGCGGGTTTCGACCCTCGCGCCTTGGTGCTGCAGTGCTGCTGAGACGCGGGTTTCGACCCACGCGCCTTGGTGCTGCAGTGCTGGCTGAGACGCGGGTTTCGACCCACGCGTCTTGGTGCTGCAGTGCTGCTAAGACGCGGGTTTCGACCCTCGCGTCTTGGTGCTACATTGCTGGCTGAGACGCGGGTTTTGACCCACGCGCCTTGGTGCTGCAGTGCTGGCTATGATTAGCCCTGCGTCTGGAGCTTGGGACTCTGCTTTTTGGTGTCTTGTCTTTTAGTGATCTTTAGACGGCCTACAGAACCCCCTCCAAAGTTATAGATATTCCGCAATTAGCTGGGACGGATTTCGAAATACTTTGGACTCTAGCTGAATCCACTCTTATGATTGGACTGAGAATGCTCCGGGCTTGATCTTGTTTGGAGTATGGCCTTCTTGAGTGTACTGTAGAACTCTTTGAAGCCGCCAAAACTGATCGCGTGGAGTGTCTAGATACACAGTCTAAACCTCCCCGATGCTTTAAGTTTGTCGTTGGTGTACTTTAAGCCAGAGGTGGGCAGTCGTCTGCTTGTGCCAGTGTACTTTTGAACTGAATTGCAGAAGTAAGGACTACTCGCCAGTTCTGTGAACGCAGGGGTGATACTGCTTTTGGGATGACAACGCGACTATTACTCCATGAGGTAGACGCGACTTTGGCCGGGTCGAACAGGTGCGATCTTCGGAAGGACGCGACTGTTGGATGCGAATCCGTGCCATGAGTATGTTGCCACGTGTCCTGTAGAATTGAGGGGACATCTTCTTTTTGGCGTGCGAACTTCGCGCTGCATTTAAAGCGCTGTCCACGCGTCAGGCGGTGATTAGGCGTCGAGCCAAGCGCCGCGTATCTTTGCGAATCACTGTGCCTATAAATGGCAACAGTCCTCCAAGAGTCATCATTAGACTCTCTTTCTTCTTCGTTTGCATCTGTTAGGGTTTGAGAAAGGAGCTTTCTTTGTTCTCTTATCCTCCATCTAACATCGGATCCTTGATCGCAATGGCACCAAAGGCCAAGCATACTGCTTCGTCTTCAAAGGCGGTCGTCTCTGAGACTCAGAGGGGCGGTTCCTCCATGTAAGAAACCCCTCTTTCAGGTATAAGAAGCCATCAGACTTGATTTCCACCATTAAAGGGGTTTTTACAGAGTTCTTTTAACTCTTAAATCCCCTTTTGAATATGAACCGCCAACATGGGCTCATGCCCGTGTTTGATCATCAGGCGCGGTTCTTGATTCGATAAACAGGACGCAGGTTTGATGACCTCTGCTTCTTTTATCTGCTCGAATCTGCGTCTGCTTGTTGAACACAGGGCCCGAATGAACCTTGCGTTTTGGATTCAACACTTAGAATATTTCTAAGTGTGAAAGATTCAGACGCAGATTTCTTATGACTCTTGCGTCTTGTGAAATCAGATGCTGGTCCTCATGAATCTTGCGTCTGAGTCCAATACTTAGAATTTTTTCATAAGTCTTGGACTTTCAAAAACGCGGGTTCCATGCTAGCCTCGCGATCTTTGGATCTGGACGCAGATTTTGATGATCTCCGCGTCTGGGTTCATTTCTGCGTTCGAGTTGTAAACACTTAATCATTTTCTTTCTGATCAAGTATTATTCTCTTTTGCAGTGCGATATTCCTCCAACCCCGTCTCCAAAAAGTGTCACTTCGGGCACGTAGGTGGTGCTGACCGCAATCTAACCTTCGTGTTGCAGAAGGCTGCTCCTGTGACTACCGACAAGTCGAAGGAGCGAAGGGAGAAGATCTCCAAGGTCGACATGAGGACCTTCTGGGAAATCATGACCGACGCGGATTTTGAGACGGATTCACGTATTCCGTTAAAGAAGCCCGCCTTCTTCTTTGGGGACAACATTGGCGAGGGTGATGACATCTTGCATGACGGCAATTACAAGTGGCTTCGCCAGATAGGGGATAGGAAATTCTTTCTTCCCAATATGGAGAGAATGTATCCATTATCTTATCTCCAGCACATGTCTGTCCCCCGGGCAATGGAATGGGAGCTTGCCCGATCTGTCCCCAGTGTCTCGCTCGGCATACTGGGCGCCAGGGTGTAGTTTTTGGCTTGTTTCCTGGATTACTCAGGTCTGAGTACCCAGTAGGGGAAACTGCTCAGCTCAGCACTACCTTCATCAATGAATTCATGAAGGTGGGGGGTGACTTTCCCTTTGACTTCCGCCCACTTGGGTGGGTTCATTCCTCCGACAAGTCTTGGTGGGGCAAGATGGTGGGCTTTGTCCTCGCCGAACTCGGAGGTCTGTTAGACCAGGTGGGACTGTACCAAGCGGTCATGGCTGTGCAATATGGCATCCCGCAGAGTTCCCACAATTTTTACGAGATTCTGGAGCATTACAACCCTTTGACGGGGACATTCTTCACCCCGGTCGGGGAAATGGGGCTCACCCTGCATGAACTATATGAAGTTTCGGGGCTGGTTATGGGAGACGCCCCTTATGAGGAATACGTCCCAACTTCTGAGGAGCTTCATCTCTTGAAGAAAGAGTGCCCTCGGGTATATGAGACTTACTGAGAAGTGTTATGTCACTTCCACATCTGCGGCCAAATAACCTCCTGGAGAACTAGGGGAGTTAAGCAGATGTCTTGGGCGAGCTAACTGTTTAATGATATAACTGAGAAAGATCACTCAGTGACCATTCTAGCTCTCAGCTCCGATGAGGAAATCGCCGAGAGGATTAGCGCCTCTGTGAGTTCTTACACTACAGAGTCGAATGAAGACACTTTCAAGCCTGACACGGTTTTTGAAAGTTTCCATCACCAGGCCCAGATCCCCATTTCTAACCGGGCACTACTGGCGGGCTTCCTCATGCTGTGGTTGAAGCGCTGTGTAGTGCCGACACTGCCGCATGAAGTGATTGTCGCCGACGTGGTGTATCCGGCGGTGCTGTTGGCCTACGGTAGGTCCATCGCTCTCTTTCCAGCAATGATGGCTGGAATCCAAAGCGGATTACGGGCCCTAACTCAGAGCCTGTGCAAAGTGGAGGCCATCGTCGACTCCCACGGTAGACCGGAGGTTGACTCGGAGGGGAGGCCGAGAGTAAAGACCCCTAACCCCCGGGTCGAGCTTCCCTACACGTACCTAATGGCTTGGTATGTTATGCACTGCCCCTCACTGATGACGCTAGTGTCCCGATCCGAGGGGTTTGTCCCTTTTGTGCAGCGGCTGGAGAGCTCGAGCTGGTCTAACATTTATATGTTTTATGTTCGGAAATGTATTCTGAACGCTTCAAATTACCATCTCAACCGTTGCTTTCCCGAGATTACAGATGCTGCTTATGGGGATAAGTTCGCCGACATTGTGGCTCCGGACGACTTCACGAGGCTGCCATCGGGAGTCTTCTGGTGGCTTATCAATATCCGGCCCGGGTATCTGCTCTTTCGGCAAGGGAACTCGTGCACGATCGAGCCTTATATGCCGAATCGTTTTGCCCGACAGTTCGGCAATGACCAACTATATGTCGGCAACCCTAACGCACAACTCACCTTCAGTGGAAATTTATTTGAAGGTGCTCGGGCCTGGTATTACAGCGTGGCTGGGGGGGACAAAAGCTCTTTATAGCTTGCCTCACAAGACGCCAAACTGTTATGCAAGCCTTGGTTTCTGCACTTGGTACTTCCAGGCTAGCAAGACACCTGGCTACTCAATGGAGCGTTCATGCATCAAGAGCATTAATGCGTCCTATGAGGAGAAATTGGCATCCAACAAGCGCATGCGGGGTATCGATGAATACCAGGCGGCTAAGAGGGAAGCCAGAGGGGAGACGCAGGTGGAATCGATAGCAGCAGCACCTAGGGAGCAGCCTGCTAGAAGGTGTCGACAGGCGGTGCCTAAACGTCCTCATGGCGCTACTCTCTAGGCTGAGCCTGCCCCGAAGAAGGCCAGGAAAGACTCAGGGGCTGAAACTTCAATGCCTGAGGTCGTTCCTTTCGGTGTTGAGGAGCAGAGGGAGGAAGAGGAGGAGGAAGATGAAACCCCCCTCGTTCGCCCTCGTGGATTGCGCAGCAGGGGTCCCGCGATTTTAGAAGAAGGGAAGCTTGCTGATGATCCCACTACAACCGATGAGGCTGAGCAACTTGAGGCTGACCTGGTGGGAAGGGATGATGTTGAGATTCCAGGGGTCTTAACTCAGCCAGGGTCTTCTTCAGCTCAAGCGAGGAGAGATGAGGCACCACAGCCTGGGTCTCCTGCTGTATTAATGCCCAGTTCGAGGGTAGTCGATCCCAGTCCCACTACTGGGGTACTTGGTGGTAAGGTCTCGACTGCCGAGGCCTCTTATGTTGCATTATCGTCTTCATCGTCTGAGGAAGATGAATATTATTCAGGCGATGAAGTCAATTTTGGCGATGAACTCGCTCTTCCAGATCCGAGTAAATTCTCACATATTTCGGAGGAAGAAATACATGGGTGTGATCCGGTGACGGCGTCGCCACTAGCGGCAATTGCTCCTGCTGAAGGTACTCTCTTTGCCTTTTTGATTCGGTTTCCCTTTTAACTAGGGAAAAGGTTCTGACATTTTTTTTCTTTAACTTTATACTGCAGGGCTGGCCGTGGACAGCGAGGCTGCGACTTCCTCCCATATCGAGGAAATGATACAAGAGCTGGCCCAGCAGGAGGGTGTTGAGGCTCTTGCTACTGAGATGCCTCAAGAGGGGGCAATTGGGGAAACCTCAACCCTCCAAGATTCGCCCAGGAATTCTCCGTCTTTGAATCCTCAGCTTGGTAAGAAAATATTGAGGCTTTGAATATCTTCCTTTTACCATCATGGTTAACATTTTGATGATTTGCAGAGAGCGCTGAGGGAGCTCAGGCAGAGGATCTTGCGGCCAGCGTCGACCCAGAAGGCAGTACAATTCAAGCCTCGACCGAGGGCTCCGAAGAGGTCAGGTTTGCTGCTACTTCAGTCGCCATGGAGGCTGCTACGACAGTAACTGCGCCAGAAGTGCCGGCGACCATGTCAGCTACTGTTGCACCTGTCGTTGACCCTACTCCTGCACGGGACGAATTGATTACCATCCCTCGCCCTGTGATAGAAAGGGAATCTGGGAGCACATCAGCAGAATTCTCCCCAGCCGGTGATATCATGGAAGAACTGACACGTCAAATGGTGCAGCAGTTCTTTGCTTCCATGCGGTCATGCATTGGCCTCATCCTTTATGGGGGCAGTTCTTTTGAATTCGCCCGAGTGCTTCTCAAAAATCTGATCGAGAACATTGGTCATACTGGAGGTCCTTCGCAGGCTAGGGCATGCCTAATGCTGGTGGAGCAATTGGGAAGTGATTTGAAAGAGCTTAAGTCTCTAGAAGACGCTAGTTCAGTACACGAGGCCCAGACAACCCTGAATAGGCTTTTGGCTGCTCAAGAACGAGAGCGGAAGGAGATGGAGGAACAAATAGCTGAAGAGACCCGCCATCTCCAACATTTCCAGGCTGACCATCAAAGGCTGATTGGCGATTCAAGGGAATCTGAACTCGTCATGCAGAGCTCAGAGCAGATTATTATCAGTGCTCGGGCCACCATAGCCAAGGCAGAGGCCTTGATTGCAATCAACGAGCAGTAATTTGCCACTGCCAGAAAGAAGCTGGAAGAGCTGGAAGCTGCCAGGACACGGGTTGAAGAAAACCTCTCCACTCCTCCAGATTAAATTCCCTACGAGCGCAGCTGGTTGCGAAGAAATTCTTAACTGAGGAGGAGTTGCGGGTTCAAGCCCTCATGGAGGCTGAGAAAGTGCGTCAGCATGAGATACATCGCCTCCGAGAACAAATCCGTTCTTTGGCTAATCAAGATTATTAGCCTTCTCTTCCTTCTCTCTTTTCTTTTTTTTTTGTTTTGTAAAGAAGAGAGCACTCTATTCATCAAGAGTGTTTGTATTACTTTTATCATTTTTGGCTTAAATAATAAAAGTCTTTGAGATTTTGCTCCATCTTCATTGTTCCACTGTAGATGAATCTAATTTTTTTAGCTACAGTCTTTGGTTGTGATCCTTGACTGACTCTGAATAAACTCAGGTTGAACTGAGTTGGCCAAACACGGCTCTGATTTTGTAGTGGAGACGCAGTCTCGGGAAACGCGACTCTGTCCTGTAAATTGAGACGCGGTTCAAGTTTGCGCCAAGCACGCGGCTTTGGTTATGAAGGGCGCGGCTCCCTGAACGCAGCCCTTAACTCTGTCCAAATGCAGACTTCAGGATGCAGTGAGGACGCAATTTTATGCTCCTCCAAAGCTGACGCATAGAACTCAGCTGATTGATGGGGACGCGGTACTGTCTTTGTGGAGACACGTCTCTAGGTCCTTGACTTAGTGCACACTCAAATTATATTGAGTTTATAATAAGAACAGAATTGTCGTCTTGTAATGTAGACGCAGCTCCAGGATACCTGTGGTACCTGCGAATGACTTAGGCCTTCTTTGTTGTAGAAGCAAGTCTTAAGACGCAGCTTTCCAATTTTATGTGATTTCAAAGCGCGACCCCCAGGATGGGTCCCTCTTTGCTAAGGGGACGCAGCTCTGAACTGCTCCGAGAGACGCGGTCGCCATTAACTGGAATGAAAAAGGACGCCGCCTTCGTATTTACAAAGGGACGCAAGTTCCTGGACGCAACTCTCGGGTCTGCGTTTGGTGCAACTTCCCAGGCGTTACATGCAACCTGCCATAAAGATTTGTTAGATCTTTAAATGTCAAATCGACGTTGACGATTGGGGACTCGCGTCATCCGATGTTTCTCGAAGCGGCAGTCCACGCGTCAGCCCCTCATTGGGTTTAGGCATTAATGCTTTTGAATGCCAAATCAGCGCTGGCGGTTGGAGACTTGCGTCTTCAATGCTTCCCGAAGCGACAATCCACGTGTCAGCCCTTTACTGGGCTTTGACATGCATGCGGGAATTAAAGCCGATGGTTCTAATTAGTGAGCCATTAATTACAGGCTCTATGGGTTGCCTATAAATAGGCCTCACCCTCTCCTTTTAGCAGTCCATTACTTAGACTGCTTTCCTTTTAGAGCGAGTGCTCTGAGGGATTCCACCTTCTCCCTTCAAGGACTTTACCTGGGGCTTGCCTCTATGGACGATGATGACCCGAAACTTTCATGCTTTTGCATAATCTCTCCAGAAGATTATCACTGTCAAGTGATTTCAAGATCAAAGAGCGTCTCTTTGAGCACCTTTTACGTCCACGCCTTGATGCGGAAAGTTCAACCCTTAACGGGTGTTGCTGCAGGTATGACTTTACAGTTTGCCATGAAATCTTAAGTCCTTACTGGGTTCTGTTTTGCTATCTCTTAAGGAGATTCACCTTCTTGACCTTCTCCTGAAGTCTGGCTGGTGTGCCCATTTTTTTTTTGGAGTTGGGCCGTTGAGAAAAACTCTGACCCGGAATTCTCTGGACGCGAGCATAATGGACTTTCGCACCTGGACTGCGAGCTTTCCATACAGAGCTCGCGTCTGAGGCTGTAGACTTAGAAAAATTTCAATTCAGATCGAAGGTTTCAGGCCTGAATTTAGCAACCCTGTTTATCAAACAGGGAGATGGCAATTTTCGCGTCTGACTCTCTTCGCGTCTCATTTTTAGACGCGGGTGCAAAACTAGACTGCGTTCAAGTTCTGTGTGTATCACAGCTTTGATCGCGTCTGTTTCTGCCGCCGCAGAAGTTTGGTTCGCTGCGCGGGTCATTCCTGCGTCTGAAGATTTCAACAATAACTGCATCTGTCACTTAGTTTTTCTGTTGAAGTACACTAAGCTTCAGATCTTCTAATTTTTGTTTGCTTCTCGCAGGTAGGCTTAATCATCCTTTTCATATTCACTGGGCCCGTGGGAGAATATATCGGCCGGCGAACTTGTTCGATGGTCGACCACTGGAGAAGAAGTCATGGCTCCTGACACCCGCCAAGATCTCTTTGGAGTCAATGCACCGGTCATGCTTCTTGGCATGGCATGGTCAGAGTGAGTATGGCGGTGGATATAGTGGTGGGTATGTTCTTGGATTCTCCCTTCACCTACCCCAGAAGTGATATCGATGAGAACTCCATGCTCATTGGATGACTTTCTGGTGGTGGAGGTGTTCATCAACGAAGGATCATACCCCCACTTCGGATGGTCAGGTGGAATCAGAAGATTCTGCTGCCTTTCGACCTCAAGAAACACCATTATTCCTGTTTAACAATGAACTCTTTTGATGTTTACATCATACATCGTGGTGCAACCAGCTTCCGATCGTCGCCGCAGTGTTCAATTCTACTTCGGCGCCTTTCCAAACATCTTGTACTTGGAATTGTGGCTTCAAGGAGTGAGTGCAACCTTTGAGAGAGAGAGGGAGGGACTTCTTTGTACTCCTTTATCTGTAACACTCAATCTTATTGAATAAGAGAGCGTTTTGTATCACTTTCATGTGTTGGATATAAATAAAAGCGACACATTTCTTTTTATCTCCTTCTATTGTCTTGAACTCCCTTTTTGTATTGAAAGTCAGACGAATAGAAGTAAAGAACCTTTGACCTGTCAAAATTATGATGATAATCTTAACGAGTCAAATTTTGTAGAGAGAGATCCTATTTCAGGAACTCAACAATGTTGTCAGAGGTGTGATATTAACTTAATAGAGATAAGATAACTTTTGTGGACCTGCCACTCTACAACGGAGAATGACAAGCTGAATTTGTACCCCCAGGGAGGATGAACTTTTATCAGAGGTTTAGGATCAACTTGATTAAGATCAGCTGGGGAGTTAATGAAAACACTGTTAACGGTGTAATGTTAACCTAACAATGTTTTTAGGTAGACTTGTTGTTCTGTTGGGGAGAATAACAAGTGAGAATAGATTCGTGGGGGATCTAGGGAAGTTTTACCGTTAGAGGTGTGATATTAACTTAACGGGTTGAATGTAGTCTTGTCAGAAGTGTGATGTTAACTTGACAAGAATGTGAGTCAGAGGTGTGATGTTAACTTGACTCAAAAATATTTCAGTTTTATTTGGGAAAACTGAAAGTATCACTGCCATAGGTGTGATGTTTAACTTAGCAGCGAGGGTAATGCTAGAGGTGTAATTTTGAACTTGGTATTGGTCGTCTCGACTTTGACAAGGAAGTCCGAGGGAAAGTCATGGCCATAAGTGTATTGTTGAACTCGGCAATGACCTGGATGCTAGAGGTGTAGTGTTAAACTTAGCATCGTTCATTTCAGCTTCGATCTGGAAGTCTGAGTGAAAATGACTGTCAGAGGTTTAATATTGAACTTGGCAGCAACTTGATTACTGTTAGAAGTGTAATGTTGAACTTAACAGTAATTTGTTAGAGGTGTGATATTAACTTGACAGTAGTGGACTTACGATACGAGCAATTTGAAGGCCTGCCATTCTATTAATGAGAATTGACAAGTGAAGTTTGGAGTGCCAGAGGTATAGTATTAACTTGGCAAATTTGAAGGTTTGCTACTCCATGTAGAGTTGACAAGTAAAATTTGTACTCGATAGGGAGTATTGAAAATTTTCATTACCAGAGGTATAGTGTTAACTTAGCAATGACTATATTTTGTAGACCTACCATTCTGTGTATGAGAATTGGTAAGGGATTTTGGAGGAGAGGGCGGAATTACATCCACTTAGGATTTTTAGCAAATCCTCAGTTATCAACGGATTTGAGGTGCTTTTACCAACTACCGTTTGAGTTGGGCTAGCCATGCTATTCCCCTCAGCATGATGAGTTGTCGAAGACTTATGTTGGGCTTAGAAGCCAACATTTTCCTCTGTCCTTAGCCGTTGGAGGCGTCGGACGTTAATGAAGATAAGAATATTAGAACCCAAGTTGTTTCTTTATCAACACGCATCATGGTGCAGTCAGTACCTGATTAGCTTGTGGTCTAGCAAAGGAAAGAAACTTTTCTTGGTACTTTGATCAGAGGTGTACTTTTAACTTGATCGGCGGGGAGTACTATCAAGGATAGTACTTTTTCAGGAACCTGCCATTGATTGGCATCATGAGAGTATCGCCATTTGAAGTTATGAGGTGATATGATCCATTTGAGTAGACTGACTTTACTACAAATAGTCCTTCCCATTTAGGCTGGAATTTCCCTTTTGTCTTATGTGTCATCACCATAGGTCTTCTGACGGCTAAGACAAGATCGCCTTTCTTGAAAGTTCGCACTTTGACTTTCTTGTTGAAGGCTCTGGTAATCTGGGCTTGGTAAAGCTCGATTTGTTGTTGGGCCTGCAGACGTTTGTCATCTAAGGCTTCCAATTCTTGGAGTCGCTGTCGATGCTTCTCCTCATTTGTCATTTCTGCCGTCAGGGCGACGCGTAGAGATGGAATTTGGATTTCTAGTGGAAGCACGGCTTCACACCCATATACCAAAGAGAATGGCGTAGCTTTAGTTGGGGTTCGAACAGTTGTGCGATAAACCCATAAGCATTCACCCAGCTTGTCGTCCCAGTCCCGTTGACTTTTCGAGACGAATTTCTTGAGAAGCTTGCCAATGGTCTTGTTGAAAGCTTCTGCGAGACCATTAGCGGCGGGGTAGTATGCCGTTGAGGACACACTCTGGATTCTAAACTTAGCGTAGAACCTCTGGAAAGCCTGACTGACGAACTGGGGTCCATTGTCATGGACAATTCGCCGAGGTACCCCAAAACGGTAAATGACATGATGTTTGACGAATTTGATCACGTCAGATGACTTCACCTCCTTCAAAGGGACGACCTCAGCCATTTGGAGAAGTAATCGGTTATTGCCAAAATAAACCGATGTCCTTTTGAGGATGGTGGGCTGATAGGACCAACTACATCCATTCCCCACATTTCAAATGGCCAGGTAGTGGTCGTAGAGTGAAGGTACCCTGGGGCTTGATGGATGAAATCGCCATGTACTTGACAGGCGTGACATCTTTTGGCATAAGTGACAGCATCAACAATCATCTTAGGCCAATAATATCCCAACCTTTGGAGTCGAGATGCAAGTTTTGGACCAGGCTGATGGGCTCCACACATGCCGTCATGGGCTTCTTTCAACACCTCCTGTGCCTCGTTTTGTGAAAGGCAGCGAAGTAAGATCCCGTCATGCGATCGACGATACAGTGTTCGCGTAATCGCATTATAGTAGAATTTGGGGGCTTTCCTTCGAATGGCAGCCGCTTCTTTGGTGTCCTCAGGCAGGATGCCATACAAGACATAATCAATATAAGGGAATCGTCAGTCTCTAGGCTCTGGGCCGGCTGACGACTCAAGCACTTCCTTGCCTTGACAATCTCCCATTGGCTCCTGGTAGTCCTCAAGAGCAAGTCTCGGGCAATACAAGTCATGGCTGTGGATAATATTTTCTCTACTGCTCCAGCTGGAAGAGCTAAAGAGGCAGCGAGAGACGCCAGTGCATCTGCATGCGCATTTTGCTTGCGTGGTACATGGTTAATGTAAAAGTTGGTGAACCTCTCAGCCATGTAGACAGTTGCGTTGTAATAGGGTACTAGGTCTTCATGTCTGACTTCGCACTCCCCGCGAACTTGGCTGACGATGAGTTTGGAGTCACCATATGCCTCGAGATTTTTAACGCCAATCTCATCGGCGAGTTGCATCCCAATCAAAAGGGTGTTGTACTCCGCTACATTGTTGGAGCAAGGTTCGGTTAACGAGACAGCTCGAGGAATCACATAGTTCTGTGGGGAGACGAGTACTACTCCTACTCCTGCCACTACATGTCCTTTTGGGCTTGTTCTCGATGCACCGTCAAAGAAAAGTTGCCACACTTGCTTTTCGAAGGATGTCTGAGTCTGGCAGGCTTCAGCGACCTCGTCTGGGAGATCCTCGTAAAGTTTGGCTGCCCTCGGATCTGGATGCTCAGCCAAGAAATCCGCCACAACTTGTCCCTTCACAGCTTTTGTGGTAAAAAGTGCATTTCATATTGAGATAGCAATATGGCCCATTTTGCCAGTCGGCCATTTAACGATGAAGGCTTTGTCATAAGTAACCTCAGGGGGTTGACTTTTGATATGACGTTTATAGTTTGGCCTACCAAATAGTGTCGCATTTTCTGAATAGCAAACACCAATGCCAAACATTTCTTCTCGATCGGGTTGTACCGATGCTCGGCTCCGATCATCGTTCTACTCAATTAGTAGATTGCTTGCTCTCGTCCTTGATCATCATTCTGAGCTAGTAGAGCTCTTAAAGAATGATCCATCACTCGGACGTATATCAGGAAAGGTTTTCCAGGCACCGGAGCTGCAAGGACTGGCGGTTGTGTGAGGTACTGTTTAATTTCTTTAAATGCTTGCTGGCAAGCGCTGTCCCAAATGAACGAAACGCCTTTCTTCATTAATTTGGAAAAGGGTTGGCATCTTCCGGAGAGATTTGAGATAAACCTTCAGATGTACGCCAATCGTCCTTGCAATCCCCTGAGCTCTTTGAGTTTTCTCGGAGGTTGCATCTCCTAGATAGCCCGAACCTTTTCTGGGTCCAAATGAATCCCCGTAGAGGTCACTACAAACCCTAGGAATTTTCCGCTGGCTACCCCTAGGAAGGACTTGGTGGGGTTCATCTTCAATTGATGGGCCCGCATGATGTCGAAGACAACCTTTAGATCAGTTATATGATCACCTTTAGCGCGGCTTTTTACTGCGATGTCGTCAACATAGCATTCCACCGTTTTGCGCATGTGTTGATGGAAAATGGCATTCATGGCCCTTTGATATGTCGCCCCTGCATTCTTTAGTCCGAAGGGCATGACGGTGTAGCAGTATACCCCCAGTGGTGTCCTGAAAGAGGTATGTTTCTCGTCGTTAGGATACATTTTGATTTGATTGTACCCTGAAAATCCATCCATGAGGACATTCGCTCGAATCCACATGTATTGTCAATCATGACATCTGTGATTGGCAGTGGGAATTCATCCTTAGGACATGCCTCGTTTAGATCACGAAAATCAATGCAGATCTGGATCTTTCCGTTCTTTTTAGTAACGGGGACGATGTTGGCTACCCAATCAGGATGTTGTTCTTTCCTAATGAAGCCAGAGTCTATAAGCTTTCTGACTTCTGATTGAATCGCCTCCATAGCTTCTGGACGGAACCGTCACTGTTGTTGTTTGACAGGCTTTACGTCCGTATTAATGTTAAGGCAGTGCATCGCCACTCGAGGATCAAGTCCAGGCATGTCTTCATAATTTCAGGTGAAGACGTCTATATATTCTTGCACAAGAGATATTAGACTCTTTTTCTCCGAAGGTGACAGGCCGTCGCTTATAAAGATGGGCTTAGGATTAGCCTCATCTCCTAGATTGATCTGAACAACCTTATCTTCTGTGGGTGGCTCATGCTGTTCAAAGCGGGTATCCCAAAGATTGTTTAAGTGTTTGATCCAAGGATCTGTATCAGATTGGATCATTTCTTCATCTCCGTCTTCCAGGTGGCTTGTTGAAACCATATTCACTGAAAGTTCTCTGAAGATGTTGCCGACACTAACATCTGACTCCCACGATGACGTGCCCGATGAGTAATCATGGCACAATGTCTCTTCAGAGTCAGAGGCTGATGGGATCGGAGTTGATACATAGCCCAGCCCTATGCGAGTCTGATGATAATAATCAGGGGTTTTCCCTTTTGATACAAAAGATCGGAGTAGTGTTCTCCTTCCTTTGCCAAAATTTAACCCTAGACCATTTGTCAGGTCATACCCCATGCTTTCCATCATTCTGAGTGCCTTTGGCTCATAATGACCGAACTGAGGGGGTTCCTCTTCGCCTTCTGATTCTTCAAGGGGCATTGGTTCGGGCTTAATTCGTCCGAAAAGAATTGGTCTTTGGCCTTTCCTTCTCGCAGGAACCATGAATATGGATTCTTGTGCATCACCAGCCTCTTGGTGCGTTTCGAAGGACGACTTCACTGGTACATGTAATGATGTCAAAGCATCCATTGCCGACCAGAGATCATCATCCACCTCGGTACTAGTGTCCGACGGCACCGAATCAGAAGCAAATATAGAGAAATACGCCAAATCTAATTCTTCATTAATATACCATCTGCCTACATCATCGGTGGTATTATCAACATCGAGCTTATTAATGCCCGTTACAAGTGGATCTAGTTCCCACATGCATTCTTCTTTTTTCGGCTCGGTATCGGCTTCATTACCAGAGTCGGGCTCTTCTGGTTGCGGGATTTCATCTGTTTCCACAGAGTCCTGATATAGGAGAGAGTCTGTGAAATAGTTCTCAACTCCCTTGTATGGATGCCTTTCGGCAATCAACGTTCGCACCTTTCCACTCCCGTCGATGTATTTCATGACTTGGTGGAGGGTAAAGGGAACGATAGAATTGCGATGAATCCACGGTCGTCCCAACAGCAAGTTGTAGGAGGTGTCAGCATCTATCACATAGCATGTCACCTCCGACCTTAGGTCCCCGATCTGGCATTTGAGCTTGACCTTCCCCATTGGACGGGTACTATTGGCATTGAATCCATAAATGGTCGTCTGGGTAGCGCTCAAACGGTGGGTAGGAATCCCTAGATGTTGCATGACCCGGCGAGACATAATGCTCAATGCGGACCCGGGATCTACCTGAATGCGGTTCACCTCAGACGATCCAATATACCCTGCGAAGTAAAGGGGTCGATCATGTTTCCCTTTGACTTGCATATCATCTGCCGTGAAGGTGATGTAGGGAACATTTTGGGAGGTATAGAGGCAATCTTCTACATCTTCCTCCTTTGGTCCGATTGGCACCTGAGTCATGAAAGCCTCAGCATTAGCGAGGGCCTCTTGTAGAGCTTCTCTGGTCGACTTCGATAGCCTGAGGAGCTCATAAAGGGTAATTCGGGCCGGAATATTGGCCAGTTGAGCCAAGACATCAAAGCGGTAAGGTGCTGTGGATCCTTCCGCGATGTCTTTCGAGAGAACTTTGGAAAACCAAAGCTCTTTTTGTCTCTCCACGGGCTGCTTTATGGAGGACTTGGCTGACTCTGCAGCGGGTTTTGGAGGAGTTACCGCCATTTCGTCATACTTTTTCAAATATGACTGACCCGAACGGGTTTCTGCCACAAGTTGGTTGGGTTCTGTGGCCAGAGCTAACGTTTCCTCTTCTGAATCGGTCAGTGAGGGAACATCAGTCTCTGCTTCCCGAGAAGAGGCACATACCCACATGACTTCTCCCCGAGGTGTGGAAACGGGTACCAGGCCCTTCTCTTGCTGTTGGTGAGGGTCAGTGTTGACCATTCTCAGCTCTCCTCTTGGGACAGGGACTACTCCAGAGGGTGTTGAAGGTTGCCTTCCAAACTGGAGAAATGACGTCATATTGGCCGCCACCTTCTTCTGCTCTGGACGGAGTTTTAATACCTCCGCGTCAATCAGAGCCTGAAGGATGTCCTTGAAGACGTAACAGCTCTTGGTGGGGTGTCCCAGCATCCTGTGGTACAAGCAGTAATTGGGATTATCGGTTTTACCGACTTCTTCAGGGCGCCTAGCATCAGGAAGCTTCAGTCGGTTGCTCTTGTTGAGTAATTTGAAGAGCGAGTCGACATGTTCATCCTTGAAGGAATACTGCTTGTTGGCACGTGGTTGGCTTGAAGAGCCACTTCCCTTGACCGGTTGAGGTTTGACGGGAGATTTGGTCCCTGTCGCCAAATTATCCTTCCTTTTCGCTTGGAGGGGTGTGTCTGGCGCACGCCTTGTTGACCTCTCAGGTCGGGGTTTATTTTCTTATGCCTTGACTCGGGCGACAATTTCTTCAGCCTGTTCACCTTGTTGGATCAACTGCTTCTAGGTGCGGCTTTCGGCAACTCCTATTTGGGCGAGGAGTGAGGTTTGTTGATTATGGTGGCATGTTTCCACCAGGGTGACCTGGGTCATACCGCTTGGACATCGGAGTGCTACATTCCGAAATCTTTCTACGAAAGACTTAACGGACTCTCCCTTTCGCTGTTTGGTAGCCAAAATGGTGGTCATGGTGACTTCCGAGTCATCGTTAGAAAGAGCTTCTCCAAGTCGCCCCAATTCTTGATGGAGCCCTCTCGGAGCTTCATGAACCATTCAAAGGCAAGCCCTTTTAGGGTGCCGATGAACAAGCGTGCCAGAATGGCATCATTATCTACCACATTCCCTGTTTGGGATTTAAAATAGTAGATATGTTGGTTCGGTGAACCTTTCCCATCGAATGCTTGGAGGGTCGGAGCCTTGAACTTAGGAGGGTATGGAACAAGATCCCACTCGGTCGGATATGGTCGGACCACCCCTGCTTCTTGTAGGCCTTTTCGGTTGGTAAGGGCCTCCAAACGTTGCTCTAATTGATTCATTCTTCTAGAATGAACCTTTTCCTGGTCTCGGTCATCTTTTCCTTGCGACGAGGATTTGGACGAACCGGAAATAGGGTGCTCTTTCTCCTCTATACGTACGAAAGATGAGCTTTCTCCCTCTTTTCGTTTGCTTCTAGACTTTTTAGAGGAGGTTTTGTCGGTTGACTTCCTCTTGTCTTCAAGCAACTGTGCCAGCATCTGCTTGAGGGAATCGATAGATTCTTGTTGAGCACGAATCATCTCTAATTGTTCCCTCTGGACTTGGGCTTGCTGCTCCAAGCGCCTGGCAGTCTCCTCAGGAGTGCTGGTCATGTATATAAAGGCCTCTTTCTCTATAGAAGAGTTTGAAGCCTGTGACTCTGCAATAGCGGAATGCGAGTCATTCACCTCAATGCCCCGGGCTAGAGCATTGTAATCAATCGGGGGGATTGCCCCGATCCGGGTGCGAGTGTGTCGGTACACTCCTTCCGGTTCTGTGTCAGACTCATCATCAGAACTGATTGCAGGTTGTTTTCCCTGCTCCTGCTCGCCATGTTTGCAGTGAGCTCGGGATATTCAGTGTCAGAGAAGACCCTCCTCCTGTGGGAACGACTTCTTTTAGCTGATCGAGGAATCAGGGTCAGCTGTCTAACTAGAGACTGTTGGTTTGCACCTGAACTGCAACGGCACTCAGAGAGCATCGTGATAAGCCGTTCGCAGCAACATGACGAAGTGATTCGATTATCACTTCTTTTCTTCGTCAAATAATCTCTCAGATCCATGGGAGGAGGATCAAAGAGATTAGCCTCGTAATGCCGAGGGCGGGAGGCATCCTTGCTCTGTACAGCTAGGACGCGGGGTTCACAGACGCGGTTCTCGCGTCGTGGCTTCAGGACGCGCATCTGGCGTCTCTGCTGAGAAGAGACGCGGCTATCGCGTTACTGATTATTGCGTCGGGATAGAGATGCTTGAGAGATGCAGGGCTGCTGGGCCCCACGCCTAGAGGTGTGTGCCTCTTGTACTCGACAAGGCGTGCGAGTTTCGCCTTGGCGTCTGGGGAGTGGGCTTCAGAGGAGCCAACTTGGTGAACCTCACGTTTGGGCTGCCAAACGCGAATTTCGCGTGTCGGATGAGGTGCAGCAAAGACGCCGGTTTGAACCTTGCGTCCTGCCTCAGTTGGACGATCAGTTGTTCAAACTTGCAGTTGACGCGCACGCCTCCTCTGTCGGCGTTCAGCGTTCCGGTTACGTCGTAGGGGTTGAGAGAAACCAACGACGACCTGGTGCTGAGGAAGAGGATGGATTGGCTGGACACCAGAGAACTTGACCACGCGGGTCTCCTGAGAGACGTTTGCGCGGGTGTCACGCATGGCGTGATTGGCCACAACATCCCTCACAGCAGCTGCCTCTCAGAGAGGCTCAGAGCGGATTTCGGGGCAAGTCCCCGTAGAGACCCTGCGGTAGGCGCGGGCCTTTGGGCTCTTGGAGCCGGAAGAGAGGAACTCTTCATACTTTGCCTGGTCGAATTCTACGACGAGCGATTCGACCGTTTTCTCCTTATAGAGGACGTCACCTTGCGCCACAACTTGTTCATCAGTAACGAAAGTAGTCCCCAGCGGAGTCACCATCTCTTGTTTGGTACGGAGAAGAAAAATTCGGTGTAAAATTTTCTTGAATCAATTGAAAGATTACAACAAACTAATGCTCCGACTACGAGGGAGGGAAGATGTTGAGTCTTGAATCTCCCTTTGTTTAGTGCTGGGTTCTTCAAGTGGCGGTGGAAAGTGAATCTTGTTTTCCGTTGACCGGGTGAACGTCGAGAACTTCTGGGGATCTTCTCTTCGGATGGTAGACGGAGTAACACAGCTCTGTCGACCAAAATCTCAAAGAGATTGTAGGCAAAGATTAACTTGTACGCAACAAGTTAGCTGAAGAGTTAGACTCTCTTTCCTTCTCTGTGCAAGCTCTCAAGTCAAGTTCTTCTCGAATTCTCTGATCTAAAATCTTCCGACCCCTACTCCATAGTAAAGGGGCTATTTATAGAGGTTTTAGGGGCGAACGTGCCCCCTAAAAACGCTTCATAATGGGGGTTAACTTCCCCGTTATGTGGGCAGTGATTGACCACATAACAAGGGTAGTTATAACTGAGACGCGGGTTTCGACCCTCGCGCCTTGGTGCTGCAGTGCTGCTGAGACGCGAGTTTCGACCCACGCGCCTTGGTGCTGCAGTGCTGGCTGAGACGCGGGTTTTGACCCATGCGCCTTGGTGCTGCAGTGCTGGCTGAGACGCGGGTTTCGACCCACGCCCCTTGGTGCTGCAGTGCTGCTGAGACGCGAGTTTCGACCCACGCGCCTTGGTGCTGCGGTGCTGCTGAGACGCGGGTTTCGACCCTCGCGCCTTGGTGCTGCATTGTTGGCTGAGACGCGGGTTTCGACCCACGCGCCTTGGTGCTGCAGTGCTGGCTATGATTAGCCCTGCGTCTGTAGCTTGGGACTCTGCTTTTTGGTGCCTTGTCTTTTAGTGATCTTTAGACAGCCTACAGTGACCAGCTCAAACTCTCCAACTTCTGCACAAAAGAGACAAAACCCTCTGAGGGAGATACTACCGACATCAGCGACGGGCAATGCATGACGTACCAGGCCATCAGGTACGTGGAAGGAAGCTCGATTCTAGGATTGGGAGTCCTCACTTTCGGCCTCCCCTCCGAGTCCACCACTTGCCTGCCCTGGGAGTCTACAACAGCCTCCACTTGACACATGCTTTTTGTCAATGCCCATAAGACACTGTGGATGCCAGCCAACATTGCTTGGGAGAGATATCGACTTACTGTGCGCTAACAGAATCGTCAGGTACACCACATCAGCGACAATCACTTCGTACGGCAACGTCGGTACCACGCAACGCTTCAGCCACAACATGAGGAAGCCCGCCAATAGAGCCCGTCAGAAATAGGGATCCTGGTCTGATGGTGAAAAGCTTTCAAAAACCATGTCAGGCTTGAAAGTATCCTCGTCAGATTCTGTCACGCCCCGCTTCCCAAAATACGCTGGAGCGAAGACGCGACACGAGTCGGCGACGCATATACGGAAGGAAAATCCCTCACGTATGCGCGCTAAGCCTTAAATAACCCGAAGCAAGCTATTAATCTAATTGTAATAAATCATGATTACTGCAATATCACATATAGGCATCCACGCATGATATCATATAAGTAAAGAACTGGAATAACAACTGAATCTGATATAACGAGAATCAGGAAATAATATGAAGACAAGAAAGATAAGAATACCGGAAATCGAATAGGGAGAAGCTCCAGCTCTTCGCGAAGCGTACAGTCTCATCGAACACCTGCACAATAGAAACAAAGCGTCCAATATCTGGACGTGCAAATTCAGGATCGTCAGAAAGCGACCTGGTGAGTGTGTGTGTGTGTGTAAAGAGGAGAGCTCGTGCATATAAATAATGTGGACAGAATAATAACCAGATAAACTGCAAATATAAGATAACTAAATAACATGATAAACAGATAGCTGAAGGATGACTGCATAACAACATGAATGAAGATATAGGGCAACTATTACAACTGTAAACAAACAACTGATATCAAGATGTGTAACCTAGCATATGTCACTAGTATGGTTGGTTGTTATTAACCTAACTAATGTAGTACTTAGTTGTGTCCCATACCACAGTCGTTTTCCCACATATCAAATAAAGTTATCGTTATTGTAACTGCCTGCCAATATAGTGCGTGTTTTGAAAGAGTACCGTGCATGCCCGGTACCACGGTCCAACACCCCTGGCGCTGAACCAGGACAAGCCGCAAGGCTCTAATATCTGAAGACCACAGCCCCACACGAAAAGACAACTAGTGTGGCGCCGTAATCCGGGCATAGCCCTGACAACTGACAACTGAATAGGTAGCCAGTACTACCTTGGTTCCCCATGGTTGGAACCCACAACTCGGTATCATAAGAAGTCCTTCCAAAATATACGACATGCATCATCAGGCAATTACCCCTGTTACCCGGGTTATGGTGTCTTTTATTAATAAGCAATCAATATGAGTTATTATGTAGTAGTAACTGATATCTCCAACAACTAGTGATGTCAATAATAGCTGATAATCTGACATCTAACAACTGACAACTGATATCTGACAACTAATATCTGACATCTGAAATAGAATACTGGAGATATAACCACTAACACAATAGTGTCACAAACAACTAGAACTGGTACAGATATCTACCAACTCTTATAAACTCTGAACACATCATATGATCACCAACAAATAATCTCACCAATAACTGATAAACTGATAAGTGCTATCTGATAACTCTGAATTACAAGATCACTGATATATCCAAATCTCAATAACTGAAATACTTCATGTCCTGGTACATATAATCAAATCCTTATATTTCAATTCGATTAAGATTATCACACACTCTCACTCTATCAAGGTCAATCACAGGAACCCAAAGTCAAGTAACATATCAGATATATATCTAAGATCTATCAGGTCAGGTCAATTCAATTAATACATATTCCTCAAAACCATATTCATCCAACTATAACCAAGATCATAACTAAGGGGTAAAGTTCTCAATCCATAAGAAATCTAAAAATAGCAGTCAGACTAGAGTTAGTCGACTAGGGTAGGAGAAAGTCGACTAGTATAGAGGATTTTGGACTGGGTTAGTTGACTAGCAAAAGGGATAAGTCGACTATAAAAACTGTAAATCAACTAGTAGGGAAGGGCAAGTCGACTAATATAGGAGGTTTGACTAGTTTAGTCGACTAGCAGGAGTGATAAGTCGACTATAAAAGGTGTAAGTCGACTATAGGAAAGGGCAAGTCGACTAATGTAGCTTACAGTCAACAAACAGAGAGTACACAACTTTTCTGAATAGTCACCAAGTCGACTAGAGGACTATGGTAAGTCGACTAATAGGAGTATTAGTTGACTAAAAGAAAGGCAAGTCGACTAAACCTTCCTGTGTGTATGATCAAGGCTTTATAGTAATTTTTTAAAATATACAAAAATGGTAGATATTACACTCGTTATCATCAAGATATGTCACCAAACAATATGACTGAAAATCACTTCACATAGTATAGTTCTCTAACCTCTTTCAATGATCTATCACCCTCAAAATCAACATGTAATTAAAACACACACATATATACTATATGCATACATACCCACACTTACATACATATACACTTTCCCAACATGTAAAAACTTACACAACACATAATTTCACTCTACCATGCTAATATAATACATAAGTATATATGAAAAGAGATAAGGAAGATGTAAAGAGAAAGGGTGATGAAAACTCACTCAGGAGGCAAGGCTCATGGCCATGGAAAGCGGTTGCTCGCTGGCGGAGGTCGTGGAAGGAAGCCACGACTCACCGAGGCCCTGAAGATGATCCGCATATTCCGAAGAAGGCTCCGAGATAGTCGTAACTCGCCGGCAAAAGGGAGTGGGCTTCCAACAGGGGGCGCTGGCCTATGCTGCTGTTGTTGCGCTGGACTTCGCCTAGGGGGGCTGCGGCCTGGGTTGTTGCCGTGAGGGGGCAGACGCGGCTGCTGTTGGCGCTGCTGGAGATCGACGGGGCCACGGAGGGTGGCCTGACTGCTGGGCTGGTGGGGGCTTGTTATGGAGTTGCGACAATTCAGAGGGGGAGGAGATGGGATCCGGTTGCTGGTGGTGTTGTGCTGGTAGGGCGCCGGCGGAGTTACTAGGCTGTGGGGGGTGGAGGTGCGGCAGCAGTGGAGAGGTTGGGCGGCTACTGTAGGGGATTGGGAAGATTAGTATTAGGGTTAGGATTATGATAGGATTATATAGGGGATTAGATATAGGTTATTGGGTAATTGGTATGTGGGTTTTGGGTTTGGATCAAGGATTTAGATAATAGGAAATGGGCAATGAGAATAGATATTGGGTGTAGGATTAATGGGTATGGGCTACTGGATATAGAGTAAGAATCAAGGAAGGAGAATACTAATGATATAAATAAATATAAACCATAGTAATACTAGTAATTCTAATAACAATATCATTAATTATCAATAGCTAATACTACTACCAAAAATATTAATAAGAAATATTGGTAATTATATATAAGGCCAAATCACTATTTACCATCAAAAAAATAATTTGCATATTTAATAATGATATAATCATAAAAAAATAATAAATTAAGTTGATTAAATAAAATGAATAATCAGTAAATCAAAATAAATACTTTAAGAAAGTAAAAATACAGTATTTCTAATTAGGGATCTTACATTCTAACCATCTTATAAAAATTTCGTCCCCGAAATTCAATAGGGCAGGGAATGGTAAAAAGAATTCAAAATCAAAGGAGAAAACAATCAAGCTTCATGTCACTTCTCTGCATATCATAAATTCACCACGCTTCCGCTACGCTACTCTGATTCTGCTACCGACTTCAGTAAGGAGTAACTAATCTCAAGAGACAACGTCAAGGAATAGAATCAAGAAAGATAACAAGAAGCACGATGAAAATCCGAATCACTCTAAAAGAAGAGTAAAAATCAAGGATATCAAAAGTTCAAAGATAAAGGATTCCAAAGGAAGGACGGCCAATTCCAAATGGACTGAATATCATAATGGATAGTATATGTATATTACAGTGTAACTATAGCTTATTTCAAGTTACTGGTAAGAACTAGGTCTCTCTTGCGAAACAAAAGTCAAAAGTCAAGATCGCAAGTCGAAAACCTAGGCTTTGATACCAAGAAAACGCTGTTACGCCCTGCTTCCTAAAATACGCTGGAGCGGAGACGCGACACGAGTCGGCGATGCATATACGCAAGGAAAATCCCTCACGTATACGCGCTAAGCCTTAAATAACCCGGAGTAAGCTATAAATCTAACTGTAATAAATCATGATTACTGTAATATCACATATAGGCATCCACGCATGATATCATATAAGTAAAGAACTGGAATAACAACTGAATCTAATATAACGAGAATCAGGAAATAATATGAAGATAAGAAAGATAAGAATACCGAAAATCGAATATGGAGAAGCTCCAGCTCTTCACGAAGCGTATAGTCTAATAAAACACCTGCACAATAGAAACAAAGCGTTCAATATTTGGACGTGCAAATCCAGGGTCGTCAGAAAGCGACCTGGTGAGTGTGTGTGTGTGTGTGTAAAGAGGAGAGCTCGTGCATATAAACAATGTGGACAGAATAATAACCAGATAAACTGCAAATATAAGATAACTAAATAACATGATAAACAGATAGCTGAAGGATGACTGCATAACAACATGAATGAAGATATAGGGCAACTATTACAACTGTAAACAAACAACTGATATCAAGATGTGTAACCTAGCATATGTCACTAGTATGGTTGGTTGTTATTAACCTAACTAATGTAGTACTTAGCTGTGTCCCATACCATAGCCATTTTCTCACATATCAAACAAAGTTATCGTTATTGTAACTGCCTGTCAATGTAGTGCACGTGTTTTAGAAGAGTACCGTGCATGCCGGTATCACGGTCTAACACCCCTAGCGCTGAACCAGGACAAGCCACAAGGCTCTAATATCTGAAGACCACAGCCCCACATGAAAAGAAAACTAGTGTGGCACCGTAATCCGGACATAGCCCTAACAACTGACAACTGAATAGGTAGCCAGTACTACCTTGGTTCCCCATGGTTGGAACCCACAACTCGGTACCATAAGAAGTCCTTCCAAAATACACGACATGCATCATCAGGCAATTAGCCCTGTTCCCCGGGTTACGGTGTCTTTTATTAATAAGCAATCAATATGACTTATTATGTAATAGTAACTGATATCTCCAACAACTAGTGATGTCAATAATAGCTGATAATCTGACATCGACAACTGACAACTGATATCTGATAACTGAGTAACTGACAACTAATATCTGACATCTGAAATAGAATATTGGAGATATAGCCACTTTTTCTCAAGTGTTTTCTTTATTGTTTCTTTTCCAAAACACTTTATTTTCTCACATACTTGAGCAATCAATTCAAAATCTATCTTTAGGATCTTTGTTTTGTGAGAAAATTGTTTATGATCTTTCAAGATCACCAAGAGAGATTGTTTGTGATCTTTGTGATCACCAAGTGTATTTTCCTTTGCTTTGTACTTGGTTCAGTTCCCACCTCTTATGTAAAGGTTTGTGTATTGAGAGAGGAGTTGTGTACTCCCAGTGTAGAGTTGTAATTTCTCAGTGGAGATCCCTTTGTGGAAGATCCTGTGTGGATATAGTGGAAATCCTTTTGTGTGAAGGCGAGAACCTAGAGCAGTGGCTCGAACCTCGAAACATATCTTGGTGTTTGCGTTTGATCCACTATCTCTAACTCTATCTCTCTTATATCTTGCATTGCTTTATATTATTCATATTCATATACTAGATATAGTTTGTGTGTTTCTACACATATGTTCAACCAAGAGAGCTTATTAAAGCACTTCAATTCTTAATTTAAAAGAATCTAGAGGAGTAGTTTCAGAGCCCTTCACGGGGAATTCGGGCTCAATCTTGGTTACACATAGTGTGTTTACAATTAAGTTTTAAATTTCATATCATTTGCCCTAGATTAGCTAGTACACCTATTCACCCCCCTTATAGGTACACTTTCAATTGGTATCAGAGCCTCTGCTCCTGATATTTGGTTTAACCACCTAGAAGTGAGATCCTTAGATATCTAATCTAGTATTGCATTGCACACATTTAGTATACACTCATGAATTATCTTGTTCCACCTACATATGATGCATCTAACATTGATTTGTGAAAGTTTAAGATGAGTGCATATCTAAAAACATTAGGTTTGCATGTTTTTCTTGCCACTACTAAAAATTCATATATTAATAATGGCAAGTATGTTGAGGGCAATGCACAAGCTTTGATTGCACTTAGGCAATCACTAAGTAAAGAATATTTTTCTATAATTTCTCATTGTGATTCCCTTTTTGCAGTGTGGAACACATTGACTTCTCCTAAGGTACAAATGACACATGTTTTGGAGAAGGAATCGAGTGGAGATGAGTCCGACCAAGCTTGCTTCATGGTCCAAGAGATTGACTCTCTTGAGGTAAAATCGGACACTCAACTAGATGATAGTGCTAGTTCTTCAAGTAATGATAATGCTATGGATGCCCATACTTTAAATGAAGAATTTTTATTGTTTTGTGAAAACTTGTTACATAAATATGAACTTTTGAAAAAGAAAAGTTTTGATTTAAAAGAAGAAAATAAAAACTTGTTTTCAAAACTTAATGTGGTTTTGCAAGAGAGGGTTGAGGTTTCAAATAAAGGGATTCATTAAAAACCTAACTTGACCTTGTTTTAAAAGAAAAAGCAATTTAAAAAGTAAAAATGATTTTGATCATGTTTTAAAGAAAAATGAGGTTTTATCTTCAAAACTAGATTTTATTTTAAAAGAGAATGATGTTTCGAAAAACAAAATTGTTTTGATTTCAAAAGAGTTAGAATGCATTTCTATTGAAAAGACTCTTTGAAAAATGATTTAGAATCTCATGTTTGTCATGCTCCCATTACTTCATTTTTTTGTGATAAACATGTTGCTTACTCCATTTTTTTCTTCAACTATTATTGATGATATTTGTATGATGAAGAAAAGTGTTACTAATTTGGGCTCCACTTTGAGCCAAAGTGCTATGAATCACAAGAAATTGGAATTCATGTTTTGCAAGAAACATGCACCACATATTCATGCACACAAAACACGGCATACACATGCTTATAATGCTCATACACATGACTTTATGTATGCTATTGTGTACACTTGTACACATTGTGGACGTACGGGTCACCTTGCAAAATTTGGTTATGATAGAATACATAATTCTAACTTTGCAAATAAATTTGTTTGGTTTAGGAAAGGTGCTAACCCCCATGGACCCAAGAAAGTGTGGGTATCAAAAGCCACTCCTATTGTATTTGATGTAGGTGTGGGCTCTCACACGACGTGAGAGTGTTGGTGCCTTAATGGTGGATGCGATCCGAGCTAAAAGATCATTTTATGGATACATCACTTTCAAGGGATGTTTTGAAGGACCACCATACTTTGGAGACATAGAGATTAGTTCACTCAGTTTGGTAACTATTTCTAACTCTCATTTTTGTTACATGCTTTTATTATTGATGTTTTAGCATATCTTAGTTTACATGTTCATTATGTTAAATGCAATATTCATTAGACATGTGATATATATAGATAGTCTTTGAGATACACCCATATTTATATGGACTTATATTTTTGTGTTCTCACTATAGTTTAATTACTATGTATATCCTAGTTCTAAAACACGTGCATTTAACTTAATGATCATATTTGTTTATGCTTTTTTTGCACTTCATGTTTTGATTACACGTTTAGATGTAACTTTATTAAAACTTGTGTTTATACTTGTACAACTAGTGAGCCACATTTGATTATTATATGTTTGTGTCTTATTGCTCATCTGTATCCATAAGATGTACCTGTATAACCTTGTTTTGATGATTCTTGCATCTTAACTTGTATTCCCTATTTTTGTACATGTTTTTTATATAAATATGTTTAGCTTCATGTATATGTTAATTTTGTCTAAAACTAATAGATATACATGTATATCCTAGAGTCATTTACTTTCATGCAAAATTATAGTATGGACTCAAATATGTTTGGGATATGTATATATACTTTTAGTTTTGACAAAACATACATATACCTTGAAACTTATTTAGTTTTTGATAAAAATAGAATTTCTTGTGGTTTGATGATTTTTTTAATAAAAGAATTTTCACATGAGCTTCATTGCCTAACTTCATGATTTTGTTCATTACATGATTCTTACACTCGATATATCTTGTCTACTCATGATTTTTGTTTCATGGGAATATATATGTTTTATTGCTTTTTGAGTGTCGATTCTCTTATAATTTTCATATTTCATGAAATATATATTTATTTTATTCCTTACTTGAAGGACTTCGTACTAGTTTTTCAAAATTATCATAAAACTAGTTTCGTTATTTTTCATTTGGTAGAGTTTTCAAACTATGCTAAAATATTTTGAAATCATATTTTTTTTGAAAATCCCTACCAACCAAAGAGTGGTCGGTTGGGTGATCATACCTTGTATGCTCTTAATGAAAATATCTTTCTAAACATGTGCATGAAAGGGAGATAGTTATGAGTTATACATAATTTTAGTGAAAAATCATTTTGTATACTCATGTTTTCTATATATGTATGGACTGTTGACACTCTAAAAAGACAAAACTCTCACATTTATCTTCAACCGGTCTGAACGACGTCTAACTTATCGACATTTACAAAAGATAAGTAGAAGATAAGCTGACGACCAGGGACAAGGCAATGACTCAGACTTTACTGATCCAGTGAAGCAGACAGTAAACCAAAGTTGTCTTTGAAGAGATTCAAGCAGGCCTAAGATGCTAAGTTAGCTCAACACTTAGCCTTGCATGAGCCCAAGGGGATAGCCTCTGACCTCGCTTTAAAGCTCTTTATGGCTCCAAATAGAGCTAACTTGCAGCTTTGCCCAAAGCTTTCTTGGTAGCTTTCGCTGTAAGGCTAACCATTAGCTTCGCTCGAAGCTTCCCATTTAACTCCGCCAGAGGCTGATCCAGGAGCTTCGCGCTAGAAGCTTTGTCCCCAGCTTCGCTAGAAGGGAAAAAAGGGTTTAGCTCCGCTGTGGGCTGAGTCTTAGCTTCGCATAAAGCCTTGAAGGTAACTTCGCCTGAGGCTATGAGCTAAGTCTTACCTTCACAGGGGACTACGAAGGTAACTTCGCTGAAGCTCTGAGCCAAGGCTTAACTTCACATGACTTAGCTCCGCAGCGAGCTTTACCAGGTTATCAATTGACCATTTCCCACGGGATTAATACGTGAACCCCACTAATTTAGTGAGATTAACGCCACTTTAAGTGGGCGGTTACACCCGCCCATTTCGTCCCATATTAAATGAAAACAATTAAGCCACAACGGCAGGAAGGCGTTCGCACGAACCTTTTGGCTTCGCTGGAAGCTCGCAAGTAGCTTCGCTGCAAGGTCATTTACAGCCTCGCGCGAAGCTAAAGACTGATTCAGCCTTGCTGAATTCAAGGGGACGGTTATACCCAATTTTGGCTATAAATAGTCCCTTGCTGAGCCAAGGAGGGACAGGCACGGACAAAGAGGAAAAAAAGGGCTAACGGGCTAGAAAGAGGAGATTGGCTGAAGGACATTCAACAAGAGATTCTCCTAGAGAGTGTTCTCTTATTCTCCTGCTTCCAAGTACTCAATTTTCAGAACCAAACGAGAAGGGAATCCTATTGGGAGGTAGTTTGATCGTCTGATCGATTGCATCGTCAAAGGGATAAAGTGATCGCGCGCTGATCAGATTCCTACTGGCATACTTTCCCAGAAATCTCAGAGGAGATCTACCTGTAATTTCCGTCTAATTACTTGTAATTGCGCTCCTCCACCCTTTTTGTAAGTTTTCCCACGAATAGCGATTTTCGATGGAAAACAAGATGGCCACTCTGTTGGGGAACAAAGTCTTCTTCCGCAACAAGGAGACGATGTCACAATACAACGGTCAGAATCTTGACCCCGTCATTGTCAAAAACTTGGTCATTCACTTTGACCAAGAAAAATTCGAAGAACTACTCTCTGGGGGTAGCCCAGTGCTCCACGCGATAAAGCACAGGAAGGTTTCTGTGGCCAAGGCTTCAGTGGCTACAGAACAGAAACCAGTCTTAACCGGGCGAGCAACTGGACGAACCTCGTCCTAGCTCCTCTCAGCCTCAACTGAGGCTAAAAGTGCCTCACGCGAGGCTAGATAGGTTCCCTGTGAACCTAAAACTTCGCTTTCCAAGCAGGTGTGGAGGGCGAAGCAGAAAGTTCCGTGCGAAGTTTCAGGCGAAGTTCCAGCACAACTTCGCCTATCACGTGAAGACAAAGGCAAAATGCCTATACAGTTTGGCAGTATAACCGATATTAGCCGCGAGGCTAAGTTGGTATCATTGCCTTCGCCTAATCTGGGAGCAGTGATCCCTAGTGCCAACCTCGCTCTCACGAGTGAAGTTACTAATGGCGTGACTAACATAGCGCCAGTACCTAAAAGTACTGCCATAGTTCTTAGCCGCTAGGCTGGAACTGAAGCACTCGGCAGTACTACCTACCTTCGCTACAAGGTCAAGAACAAAGCACCACAGCGTGCTAAAAGCGAAGTCACCATGACTTCGCTCCCAAAATCCTCCAGCGCCAAGTTTGCACCTTGTGGCGGAGCTACACGTCTAACTTCGCCAAGATAAGTTAATATAACTGATAAGGTGATTTCCAAATCATCTAAAAATAGAAGCCTCAAGGTTACAGGTCTCCAACCCGAACAAACTCGTGTAAGCTTGGTTAACACTGATTTACGAGAGTTTCTAACTAACAAGCGGAAGTTAGAACTACTCCATACTTCTCCCTCTTGTTATGAACAATTGGGATGTCAGTTGGTGATAGTCCATTCAGTCCATTGCCGACTAGGACCAGTGCCCGTCACTCTTCCAGTCTGACAGTCAGTTTTTGATCGACTATCAATTCGAGCCCTGGTCAAGCATCACAAAAAGAGCAAATTGCGAATCCTACCAGATATACCCTCTACATCCGTCAACACGATAGGAAGGGGACGGGAACCGCTCAGGGGCAGACGAGGGCGACGTAATTCCCCTTCGTTCAGTTCTCCAGACCCAGATTATAGCCCTGGCTTAGGCCAAGTCTTGGTAGGAGAGGAAGGTTGTTTCGAAGCACCAGATCTAGGGTGGCAATACCCTACAACTATAAGCATCCATCCTCTTCGACTGGAGTGATATCACCTGAACCATTGAAAAGTTTATTCCAATGGTCTAACGATGAAGGAGAAGCTAGTGGGTATGCCTCTTCAGCAACGGTCATCTCGGTATAAACAGGCAGAGTAGTGGTGCATATGGTCGATAATGACAATGATAACCTCCGCCGATGGATGGAAGCTCAAGAGCAGACCTCCAAGGCCTAGTAAGAAGCCTTGGACAACATCCAATAGATGTTAGCTCAACTCCTTACCAACCGGAATAATAATGATGCCGGAAGCAATCATAATGAGGAGGAGTATAATGATGATGAGCAACCTAAAACTGAGAAGTCAAAGGAAAGCTCTTCCATCGATGCCGAAATTTTTAAAGGCATCCAAGCTCAGATCGCATCCCTAACTCAGAGGGGTGAATTGAAGAGGCATGCATGACTCGTCCTTATCCACTTGAATGGGACTCAGTGCCATATCCTCCAAAGTTTAAACCACCTACGTTACATACGTATGATGGTAAAAGCTCACCAAACTAGCACATCTATTACTTCCGGTCTCAGACTGTTAATGCTATAGACAACGATGTTGTTATGACCAGATTGTTCATTGGTACTCTCAAAGGAGTAGCCTTCGATTGGTTCAGGAGCCTTCCACCAGGCTCTATCAATTCCTAGATCGACTTAGAAACTTGATTCCTCTCTCATTTTTACGAGGATGACACTAAGGTGACCATGGATAAACTTCTCTCCATTGTGCAGAGGAAGGGAGAATTCGTCCGTGATTACATTGAACGGTTCAGAAACTTATCTCTGATGTGTCCAGCAGGGATGTCATTGCCTATGTTGTTGCAGACATGTAGGCATAATTTTCTGGACCAAGTGGAGATTCGTATGGGAGCTGTCAAGGCTTATACAAGAACTAGTTGAGCAAGCTGAGATAGCCGAGAAGTCGGCTAAAAAGTCTGAACCGTCTACCCCTAAAGGCAAATGGGGTATGAATAATAAAGGGCGCGGCGAGATGGCACAATCTTCCCAAGCTAAAGGGAAAAAGACTATGTCCATTGAGCTGTCAGGGGATACTCCTCCGAAGACCAAGGAAAGCGGGGTCAATAATGAGGAGTTTAAATTTCCTCCGAACCAGTACTCCTTCAAGGATGAGCACGTGGTTACAATATTCCATTTGCTCCAAAAAGGGAATAAGTTGAAACTGCCAGAGGCTTGACGCCCTAACAAAGTGGGACGCAAAAACGATCCTAATTATTTTCTTTTTCATAGGATGGTTCATCACCCTAATAACAAGTGCTTTGTCCTCAGGCTTTGGTCAATGTCGGGGTTCTAACTTTAAAGTCAGAACAAAAGAAAGTCACTGAAACATGGTGACTCTCGAATTTGGCACTATGCCAAAGGTCACAGTCCCTGATGGATCTTTTTCAATCCTTAAAGCAAAGCTGGAGATAAATCATCTTTCAGCTAAACAGCAAGAGACTAAAGGTCTTGTTCCCTGGACATTGAAAACAGGAAAAATCATGTGGGTGCACCCAGACCTCGCCCAAGACAAACAGTGGGATTAAAGAAAATCCAAGTTAAAGGGGAGATCTTGCAACATTGTCTCTGTCTTGCCAGATGATGACAATGTAACGATAGCTTCTCTTAGAGATTCTGAAAATGAGAGGCATGCTTTCACAGCACAGGTTGATGTACCCTAGCCAATGGGCACTCGATCGAGAAAATCATACTTGAATAGCATGACAAAATTACTGACGAGACACAACAGCAAACGACATCAGTAGAAGTACCTGCTCCAGCTTCAGTCACGACTTCAGAAAAAGAGAAGCAGAAAGAAGTCCGGTTTGACCGTGTTTTGAAGAAACCTTCAGGCCCGGGACTTGACGTTCCTTTTCGCTTTGATATATTAGCCCAGCTGGCTAATATTCCAGCTTGTATCACCATACACGAGCTGCTTCGCCTCTCGAAAGAAACAAGAGAAGCACTCAGGGATGCACTGGCTAATTCAGAATCATTTCTGACACATATGCCAGAAACCCCTGAAGATGACACTCAACCCTTGTGTTCTGAATGTCATCATGTACAGTCGAAGGTACCTGCTATCACTTTCACAGCTGAGGATATGCTCCTCAAGGACAACAAACACGATCGACCTTTGTATTATACTGGATACATCGGTTCGACGTGTATCGAAAGGATACAGGTTGATTCAGGGTCCGCACTCAGTATTATTCCCAAAAGGCTCCTCTATTTCCTTGGGATACCGCTTTATCGGTTGTCTGCAAATACTACAACGATATACGGTTTTAATACAGGGAGTAGTCACCCACTCGAAAAGTGTAACGCCCCGATCCGGCGGGTACGGAGACGTTACTGCGACGTATATATGCAGGTCAGAAATACCCTCACGTATATAAGCTAAGCATCAGTACAGGCAAGAATCAGAGTACGGAAGCACGTGGTGCATTATACATTCCAACACATGAGTACAATTACAAAGTTATCACCAGAGGGTGATAAATATTACAAGAATATTACATCACCAACATGGCGCAAATGCGAGAATACAAGGAGATGTACAAGTATGAATAGTACTAATGGGGGCTCAGAGTCACAACAGGAAAACTCTAGAGCCGAGCAGGGGGCCTGGAAGGATAGGGCTCTGGACGGTCTGCTGGGGATCCACGCTTCAGCTGCGCCACTCTGATCAGTAATTGGGAGAATCCACAAGCTCCAAGCTCCAAAACCTGGACATGAGAATCCAGAGGAGTCAGAACTCCCCGGCGAGTGGTGATGCGAAAGCCAAGTGGCGAGCATAGATAAGCACATGTGTATCGATAAATCCAAGTCATAATTATGCATTGAAAACTGTGTCGTGAGTATCAGCATACAGGAACAAGTAGAGAGGCAGTAATCGATATCAAGCTGGGAACATGTATGATATAAGGTGATAAGAGCAGAAGACTGGTGGAATAGAATATAAGTGGAAAGGCAGGACATGAACAAGTATAGTATAATAATCATAAAATCGAAAATCCGAAGTAAACCTGATGAAAGCAATTGTGGCGAAACAAGTGGTATAACCAAGTTGTAGAGCAACATAGCAAGTTATCATCTTGACATTTTATTATTATTACTCGTCCGACCCATATATCTAGGTATGTGTCCTGGTGTACATCTCAATACACATACATCCATATATAAGTAAGTCGAGGTTGGTTTTCGGAAGCTGATGAAGAACTGATAGCTCCTACTTATAGTAGTTCCCGTCCGCCCGGGACACAGCCATTGGGGGCCTTAAATCCCCTAACACGCATCTTCTGGGGGCCTGAAATCCCCCTAACACGAATCGTTAGTTTTGTATTCCATTACTATAAGCAAGGCATCATACCATCATCCATCACTTCCTCCCATTCCCGTGCAAGTTATCCTTTCTATGGCTTATTAATATAATTATCGGATTACGGGAATGAGTAGGATCATAACTGGTCATAACAGGAGTACATAACAATCATAACGGAAGTTCATAACAAGAGATCAAGTACTATTTTCCCGTAAGGCGATAATCATGGGTAGAGAGTTAAGCATAACAGGTATCAGGTTTCAACATGCCAATGACAAGTGATCAGGCAGGTGACAAGTAATAAGTCATGTCATAACAAGGAACAAGTGTCAAGTAGCAGTATATCAGGTGTTATGTGTTATATGCCTTGGAGGTGATATTAGACAGGTGACAAGTCATGTTATAACAGGAGATGATAAGAGATAACATAACGGGAGCAGGTGATCAGTAGTAGCATGGTAATGATAACACATCAGTTGTCAAGTGATACATAATGCAAATACAAGTCGATCCGATAAAAGGGGAAAATCGAATGGAGGCGAGGACACTCGCCTAAATACGGAAAATACTGTGAAATCCCCGATCTTCGGAATTCAGGAAATCAACGCGTCAACGCGTTCAATAAAAAGGAGGAGAGAGAATGAACCAAGAGGAGAGAGAATGAAGACGCGGGAGACGCAGACGCGAGAGTCGCGTCGCGTAGGTTTCCACAAACGCGGGGTTCGAGACCCGCGTTCAAGCAAGGACACGGGAACAACGCAGACGCGAGCATGAGCCCCGCGTCACGTTAACACAAGAATGCGAGGATCGCGTTAAGGAATTACTTGGACGCGGGGTGAACTCCGCGTCTAGCAATCACACAACAAGAAAAAGAGAGAGACAGGGAAATAAAAGGGAGACGCAAGGAAAGGGTGAGAGAGGGATGCAGGTTTTTGGGAGAAAAGGGGGAGAGAGAGACGCAGGTTAATAGCCAGGGAAGAATGAAAGTGAAAGGAAGGAGAAAAAGAAAGAAGGAAAGAAAGAAAGAAAAGCAAAGGAAAGGAAGGAAAGAAAGAAGAGAAAGGGGTGGAAGGAAGCTCGGCCATGGCTTGGCCGGTGTCGCCGGCGGCGGCCGGAGGTGGCCGGAGACGGCCAGAATCCGGTAGCCCAAGCCCAAGCCCAAGCCCAAGAAATCATGGGGTGCAAGTCTAGTTCAAATGGTGAAAATGGAGTTTTGGAAATGGTGGTTCGGAGAGCGACGAGTAGGTCCGTTGGAAAAAGCACGCCGAGGAGCGGAAGATGGCATGGTCGTTGGTGGCCAAGGTGAAGTATGTGGTGGTGGAGATGGTGGAGAAGGTGGTGGTGAGAATGGCTTGTTTGGTGGAAAAATGGAGGAAGAAGATAGTGGTGAAGATGGTGTTGTGGTTGTTGTTGTTGTTGGAATGGAGGAGGAGATGGAGGGGAGAATGATGGTGGAAATGGTGGAGATGGTGGTGGACATGGAGGGGAGAAAGTGGAGGCCAAAGGGAGGGCATGGGGTGCTATTCGTTCTCTGTTGGAGGAATGGAGAAGGAGGAAAAATAAATGGAAGAGAGAAGAAAGGTGTGTATATATAAAGGGGAACTTTAAGATTATTACAAGTATGCCATCCCCACTAAATGAAACTTGCGTTTCATTCAAAAGAAATGGGCTGCGTCTCATGCAACAAGGTCTCGCGTCTGGCAATTGCCCAGACGCGAGGATGAAACTCGCGTTTTGGGAAAAACGCGAATGCTGCGTTTAACAGAAAGGACAAAAGTCAGATTTGACTTATCAGAGTTGATCTGAAGTGCATTTAATGCAGAATGAATGCAAATCTTCGCATTAAAAATCAGATCTGAGTCTGGTGAGACTCGCGTCTGAGAAAGGAGAGAGAAAATGGGAAGAAGAGAAAGTGGAATATCTGGATAAAATTCCGGTATCTGGGAAAACACCGAAAACCCCGAAAATGTCCAAAAAATAAAGTAGTTTGGAAAGCTTCCCAAAAATTCTCAAAAATAATAAATATTATATAAAGATTTAGGGTGGAATCGGTTTTCAGAAATTCAATCTCATTTTCAAAATAAAAATCCTGAAGTCAACCGTTGACACCGGTCTACACCGGGTCGGCCGGATTTTGATAAAATCTGAAAAATCTCAGAAAATGCCAGAAATAAGAAAATATAATTCTAAGAAGTAATATGAAAGCGGAATCCAGAAATTTGATTCCAATTGTAAACTAAAATTCCTGAAATCAACTAGTGATACTAGCCGACACCAATTCCAGGGGAATTTTGATAAATTTAGAAAATTCTCAAAAAAGTATTTAGATAGAAAATGTAATTTTAAGAAGTTACAGGAAAGCCGTTTTTAGAATTTCAATTCCGTTTGTAAATTAAAAATCTGAGAATCGGTCAGTGGTACTGGTCGACACGGTTTTGAAGATTTTCAACTTAGTTCAGGAAAATTCCAGAAAATCATAGAATCTAAAATATTGGAAAATGATGTTTGAAACTGAAATCGGTCAATTCGGAATAGTGAAAATACCAAATCGAGCAATTCACTAGGATCGGGGTCCCGGTTTAGACTAGGGCTGTCTCCGAGTCCACGAATCCCAATCCAAGACAAAACAATCGTATAAATAATTCATAAAGCAAAACAAATACAGGAAGTAAATCAAAAAATACGATCAGAAAATACGAATACGCAACTAAGTACGTATTCCGGGAGCGGGGTGTTACATTCCTTCCACCTTACAAAAAATTGCGTCCTCGCAATTTCGATAAGGGGTAAAATGAACACAAAGAGGACAGGGGCGGGAATTATACCAATCAAGACATGAAGCATTATAGGTAGGGCTCTCAAGTCGACTGAACAACAATCGGAATATAGATATCTTCTTCACTTCATGCTGTATAAATCTTTGAACGATGCCGAATAATACTGACCATAAATAAAGAAGACCAATAGTTAAGAATTCCGAAGATCAGGCATCAATCACTCTGAAGAATATAGCCAAGAATAAAGAATAACCGTAGAAAACCCGAATACCATCTTCTGAAAGATAACCCGATCGTTGATCAATCTTGAGAATACCCAAGCACCATAGAGTTGACCGAAAAGATCATATAATAGCTTCATTCAGAACCAGCCGCTACCTCTTTAGTCTATCCATATCTTAAGTTGGTATAAAGGCTTCGAAAAACTAAAACAGGGGAAGGATGGAAGAAATTAGGAATCAAAGGAAAGATGATCAAGAAAGAATAGATAACTCTGTACTTGTAGTTGGACTGTATAACCAGGACTCAAGCATTCCAGTTACAAATTTCTTTACCATTAATTTGCCGTCTGGACGTACTGAGGATGCGAGAGCCTAGGCTCTGATACCACCCTGTAACGCCCCGATCCGGCGGGTACGGAGACGTTACTGCGACGTATATACGCAGGTCAGAAATACCCTCACGTATATACGCTAAGCATCAGTACAGGCAAGAATCAGAGTACGGAAGCACGTGGTGTATTATACATTCTAACACATTAGTACAATTACAAAGTTATCACCAGAGGGTGATAAATATTACAAGAATATTACATCACCAACATGGCGCAAATGCGAGAATACAAGGAGATGTACAAGTATGAATAGTACTAATGGGGGCTCAGAGTCACAACAGGAAAAGTCTAGAGCCGAGCAGGGGCCTGGAAGGATGGGGCTCTGGACGGTCTGCTGGGGATCCACGCTTCAGCTGCGCCACTCTGATCAGTAACTAGGAGAATCCACAAACTCCAAGCTCCAAAACCTGGACATGAGGATCCAGAGGAGTCAGAACTCCCCGGCGAGTGGTGATGCGAAAGCCAAGTGGCGAGCATAGATAAGCACATGTGTATCGATAAATCCAAGTCATAATTATGCATTGAAAACCGTGTCGTGAGTATCAGCATACAGGAACAAGTAGAGAGGCAGTAATCGATATCAAGCTGGGAACATGTATGATATAAGGTGATAAGAGCAGAAGACTGGTGGAATAGAATATAAGTGGAAAGGCAGGACATGAACAGGTATAGTATAATAATCATAAAATCGGAAATTCGAAGTAAAACCTGATGAAAGCAATTGTGGCGAAACAAGTGGTATAACCAAGTTGTAGAGCAACATAACAAGTTATCATCTTGGCATTTTATTATTATTACTCGTCCGACCCATATATCTAGGTATGTGTCCTGGTGTACATCTTAACACACATACATCCATATATAAGTAAATCGAGGTTGGTTTTCGGAAGCTGATGAAGAACTGATAGCTCTTACTTATAGTAGTTCCCGTCCGCCCGGGACACAGCCATTGGGGGCCTTAAATCCCCCTAACACGCATCTTCTGGGGGCCTGAAATCCCCCTAACACGAATCGTCAGTTTTGTATTCCATTACTATAAGCAAGGCATCATACCATCATCCATCACTTCCTCCCATTCCCGTGCAAGTTATCCTTTCTATGGCTTATTAACATAATTATCGGATTACGGGAATGAGTAGGATCATAACTGGTCATAACAGGAGTACATAACAAGCATAACGGGAGTTCATAATAAGAGATCAAGTACTATTTTCCCGTAAGGCGATAATCATAGGTAGAGAGTTAAGCATAACAGGTATCAGGTTTCAACATGCCAATGACAAGTGATCAGGCAGGTGACAAGTAATAAGTCATGTCATAACAAGGAACAAGTGTCAAGTAGCAGTATATCGGTGTTATGTGTTATATGCCTTGGAGGTGATATTAGACAGGTGACAAGTCATGTTATAACAGGAGATGATAAGAGATAACATAACGGGAGCAGGTGATCAGTAGTAGCATGGTAATGATAACACATTAGTTGTCAAGTGATACATAATGCAAATACAAGTCATCCGATAAAAGGGGAAAATCGAATGGAGGCGAGGACACTCGCCTAAATACGGAAAATATTGTGAAATCTCCGATCTCCGGAATTCAGGAAATCAACGCGTCAACGCATTCAATAAAAAGGAGGAGAGAGAGAATGAACCAATAGGAGAGAGAATGAAGACGCGGGAGACGCAGACGCGAGAGTCGCGTCGCGCAGGTTTCCACAAACGCGGGGTTCGAGACCCGCGTTCAAGAAAGGACACGGGAACAAGGCAGACGCGAGCATGAGCCCCGCGTCACGTTAACACAAGAACGCGAGGATCGCGTTAAGGAATTACTTGGACGCGGGGTGAACTCCGCGTCTAGCAATCACACAACAAGAGAAAGAGAGAGACAGGGAAATAAAAGGGAGACGCAAGGAAATGGTGAGAGAGGGACGCAGGTTTTTAGGAGAAAAGGGGGAGAGAGAGACGCAGGTTAATAGCCAGGGAAGAATGAAAGTGAAAGGAAGGAGAAAAACAAAGAAGGAAAGAAAGAAAGAAAAGCAAAAGAAAGGAAGGAAAGAAGGAAGAGAAAGGGGAGGAAGGAAGCCCGGCCATGGCTTGGCCGGCGTCGCCGGCGGCGGCCGGAGGTGGCCGGAGACGGCCAGAATCCGGTAGCCCAAGCCCAAGCCCAAGAAATCATGGGGTGCAAGTCTAGTTCAAATGGTGAAAATGGAGTTTTGGAAATGGTGGTTCGGAGAGCGACGAGTAGGTCCGTTGGAAAGAGCACGCCGAGGAGAGGAAGATGGCATGGTCGTTGGTGGCCAAGGTGAAGTATGTGGTGGTGGAGATGGTGGAGAAGGTGGTGGTGAGAATGGGTTGTTTGGTGGAAAAATGGAGGAAGAAGATGGTGGTGAAGATGGTGTTGTTGTTGTTGTTGGAATGGAGGAGGAGATGGAGGGGAGAATGATGGTGGAAATGGTGGAGATGGTGGTGGACATGGAGGGGAGAAAGTGGAGGCCAAAGGGAGGGCATGGGGGTGTTGTTCATTCTCTGTTGGAGGAATGGAGAAGGAGGAAAAATAAATGGAAGAGAGAAGAAAGGTGTGTATATATAAAGGGGAACTTTAAGATTATTACAAGTATGCCATCCCCACTAAATGAAACTTGCGTTTCATTCAAAAGAAATGGGCTGCGTCTCATGCAACAAGGACTTGCGTCTGGCAACTGCCCAGACGCGAGGATGAAACTCGTGTTTTGGGAAAAACGCGAATGCTGCGTTTAACAGAAAGGACAAAAGTCAGATTTGACTTATCAGAGTTGATCTGAAGTGCATTTAATGCAGAATGAATGCGAATCTTCGCATTAAAAATCAGATCTGAGTCTGGTGAGACTCGCGTCTGAGAAAGGAGAGAGAAAATGGGAAGAAGAGAAAAGTGGAATATCTGGATAAAATTCCGGTATCTGGGAAAACACCTAAAACTCCGAAAAAGTCCAAAAAATAAAGTAGTTTGGAAAGCTTCCCAAAAATTCTCAAAAATAAAAAATATTATATAAAGATTTATGGTGAAATCGGTTTTTAGAAATTCAATCCCATTTTCAAAATAAAAATTCTGAAGTCAACCGTTGACACCGGTCTACACCGGGTCGGCTAGATTTTGATAAAATCTGAAAAATCTCAGAAAATGCCAGAAAGAAGAAAATATAATTCTAAGAAGTAATATGAAAGCGGAATCCAGAAATTTTATTCCAATTGTAAACTAAAATTCCTGGAATCAACCAGTGATACTGGCCGACACCAATTCCAGGGCAATTTTGATAAATTTAGAAAATTCTCAAAAAAAGTATTTAGATAGAAAATATAATTTTAAGAAGTTAAAGGAAAGCCGGTTTTAGAATTTCAATTCCGTTTGTAAATTAAAAATCCGAGAATCGGTCAGTGGTACTAGTCGACACCGGTTTTGAAGATTTTCAACTTAGTTCAGAAAAATTTCAAAAAATCATAGAAAATCTAAAATATTAGAAAACGATGTTTGAAACTAAAATCGGTCAAATCGGAATAGTGAAAAGACCAAATCGAGCAATTCACTAGGATCGGGGTCCCGGTTCAGACTAGGACTGTCTCCGAGTCGACGAATCCCAATCCAAGACAAAACAATCGTATAAATAATTCATAAAGCAAAACAAATACAGGAAGTAAATCAAAAAATACGATCAGAAAATATGAATACGCAACTAAGTACGTATTCCGGGAGCGGGGTGTTACAAAAAGATTCGACTCCGTTGTTGAATCGGAGACCTGAAATCAGAAGTGACGTGTTACGTCATTGACGCTAACACGTCATACAACTTGTTGCAAGGACGACCTTGGATCCATGCTAACTGGATCGTTCCTTTTACTCTGCACCAATGCTTCAAGTACGTAGAAGACGATGCAACGGTACGAACGGTGTTCGCTGAAAAATAACCGTTCAAAGGGGTCGAAAATTACTTTATTGATGCTCTCCTATATCAGGAAGCTAGTAAAGCATCAAAAGAACCGTTGCATGATGATGACAACAGCGGTAACGAAGCAGATTCAGAGTCTGAAGGAGACACGCCAGCTACTTTGGCTTGTGAACCAATTGTAGCATATTTCAATGATCCTCAATGTAATAATCCCTCTGGGGATGATGACGAATGGGTAATTAATGAGAATGTTATCTTTGATTATCATGCGATTGTCTAATTGCTTGAATCTGTCGACAATAGCTCTCTACAGATGCCTTTGCACAAACTAAATGATAAGTACATCTGTGGAGTGTGTGGAAGGGTCCATCTTCGTGGTCCCTCCATCCAAAAGGAGTCAATCACCGATAGTATTCGGTAGGGCCCAACTGTGACAGTCTGCAGTCACAATTCGAGCTCAGACTCGAAACCCCCGCAATTTTTTCATTATGCACGTTCAACCCAGCATATGATGAGAAAATGGGATACAACTTACAGTATGGGAATGGCCTGAACTTCGAAAAGGACGACGCGATTTTCTACAAAATTTCGTGCCAAAAGGAAAACTGACAAATTACTATGATAAAACAATAGGGGGTTGGGATATGTTACACCTCCACCTCCTATGTTGTTTCAATCCGAAGGCAATAAATCGATCCCGTTACACTCTGCCTCTTCATCCGAGTGAAAGTCAGATGTTAGTACAGAAATGCTTTTCAAGAATCTCTCTGTTAATATGACTTCGACCAATCAATTGGAGCATGGGGAGGCTATTGAAACATTTGATGCTGAACCATGGGCTCAGCAACTATTTTCAGTAGGAAAAACGATTCGAACAACGCGGCCTACTAAGGATAGAGTGATTTAGGTTAATTTGGGTAGTCAAGATCACCCTAAACCCATCTCTATAAGTGAGGGTTTATCACTTACAGAGAGAGAAGAATTGATAGCACTCGTACGAGAGTATATCAATGTCTTTGCATGAAATTACGAAGATATGCCCAGACTTGATCCGTAAGTAGCAATGCATCGTCTGAACATTAAGCCTGACATCAAGCCAGTGAAGCAACAATAATGACGATTTCGCCCTGATATTATGGGAGCCATTGAAGCTGAAGTTCACAAACTCATCGCATGTAGTTTCATACGGGAGGAGCAACATCCGAACTGGGTTGCCAATATTGTCCCCGTTCTTAAAAAGAATGAAAAAATCCGGGTTTGTATTGACTACCGTGATCTCAATGCAGCCTGCCCTAAAGATGAGTTCCCATTGCCCATCACTGACGTCATGATTGACAATACCTATGGCTTTGAGAGAATGTCTTTTATGGATGGCTTCTCAGGGTACAATCAAATCAAGATGTACCCAAAAGACGAGAAGTATACTTCATTCCGGACACCGTTGGAGGTATACTGCTATATCGTGATGCCCTTCGGATTAAAGAACACAGGAGCAACTTATCAACGTGCAATGAGTACAATTTTCTGTGACCACCTCCGGAAGACGATGGAATGCTATGTCAACAACACTGCTGTCAAGAGTCGCGATAAGGATGATCATCTTCGTGACCTAAAAATAATGTTCGATATAATGCGAGCCCATCAGCTGAAAATGAACCCAACAAAATCCTTCTTGGGGGTTTCAAGTGGCAAGTTCCTGGGATTCATTGTCACATCAAAAGGAATTCATCTTGACACAGACAAGGTCAAAACTTGAGCATGCATCCACCTAAGAATCTCAAAGAGCTTAGGGGTCTGCAAGGCAGGTTGGCCTATATCAGAAGATTCATCACAAATCTCTTGGATCGTTGTCAACCATTCACCCAGCTTATGAAAAAGGGTGTTTCTTTTGTATGAGATAAAGCCTGTCAAGAAGCTTTCGAGGATATCAAAAGATACATCGCTAAACCTCCAGTCTTCGTGGCTCCCACATCAGGAAAATCATTCTTGCTTTATGTGAAAACTATGGACCATTCTCTTGATGCTCTGCTTGCTCAAAAGAATGATGACGGCCACGAACAGGCCATTTACTCTCTAAGCAGGACTCTGATAGGGGCTGAATCTCGCTATAACCCTATTGAGAAAGAATGTTTAGCTCTTGTCTTTGCTATTCAAAAAACGCGGCATTACTTGGTTGGCCAAACCATACATGTCATTTTCAGAGTTAATCCTTTGTGTCTCCTCATAACGAAACCAGGATCGCTGAATTCAAGGTTAGCTAAGTGGGCCATCCTCTTGTCTCAATATGACATGCTCTTTGTCCCTTCAAAAACCAGTCAAAGGTCAAGCGCTTGCAGACTTTCTAGCAGCTCATCCAGTTCGGGAAAGCTCAAAACTTCATGAAGATATTCTAGATGAGATTTTCGAATCTAATATGATTTCAGAGGACGAAGTGTGGCATGTTCTTTGATGGGGCATCAAGAACAGGCCCTAAAAGCAAGCTCATTGCTAGTGTGGGGGTTGTATTTATCTCACCACAAAACCATGTCCTTCCTCGGGCATTTTCATTGACGGAACCATGTGCCAACAATGTGACAGAGTATAATGCTCTACTTATTAGCCTTCAGCTCGGCTATGAAATGGGGGTATGCTACCTTGAAGCTTATGGTGATTCAAAACTGATTGTTAATCAGGTTAAAGGAGAATGCGAGGTTTGCCACGAGGATTTGGTACATTATTACCATACAGTCATCAAAATGGCAATTTATTTGATGGCTTTTACATCGGTCATGTGTCCCGATCCCAAAATACTAGGGCTGACGCTTTGGCTGCACTAGCGGCTACATTAGCCTTACTGATCGACACAACGTATCATCTTACAGTGGCTACTCGACACCTTGTTTGTCCTAAACTTGTGTTGGAAACTAAGGAAGTCCATGTAACTTCAATGGATTTCGATCCAAGAGATTGGCGGTTTTCCCTCATCGACTATGCTTTGCATGACATATTACCGGATGACCCTAAAGAAGCAACTTCTGTTCGACGAAGGTCTCTCCGCTTCTACTATGACTCGATAGTAAAGACACTCTATCGTCATTCATATGACGGCGTCCTGCTCCGTTGCCTCTCTAATTCGAAAGCACAAGAAGTACTCAAAGAGGCACACGATGGTATATGCGGAGCTCATCAACCAGGTCCAAAACTCAAGGATCGATTGCACAGACTTGGTTACTATTGGCCAACCATGGTGGCTGACGTCATCAAATACGCACAGAGGTGTAAAGCCTGTCAAATCCATGCATACTTTATACATCAATCTCCAGAGTTACTTCATCTGATTGTTGCTTCGTGGTCATTCAAACCATGGGGAATTTATATCATATGACCGATCAGCCCCTCATCAACAAAAAGTCATCGGTTCATTTTAGCAATAATTGATTATTTCTCAAAGTGGGCGGAGGCTATACCACTTATTGAAGTTAAAACTTCTAACGTGGTCAACTTTATCAAACACCATGTTATTCATCGGTTTGGTGTCCCTAGGCGGATTATTCATGATAATGGTCCCCAATTTACAAGCCAAGTATTCTATGGGCTCTGCGATAAGTACCGGATTCAGAATGTGGTATTAACCACTTATAACCCTGCTGCTAATGGTTTAGCAGAAGCATTCAACAAGACAATTCTGAAGCTACTCAAGAAATTCATTTCATCAAGAAAACGAGATTGGAATGAGAAGCTCAGTGAATGTCTTTGGGCTACCAAACTACAGTCCGAACTGCGATAGGCAATCGCCTTTTTCTCTGGTATACGGGTGCGAAGCAGTCATATCGCTAGAGATCCAGATGTCATCACTACGGGTTGCCTTAGCAACCAAGATGACTAAGGAAGATAATGATCGGTTACGTCTTCAAGAACTCGAAGCCCTAGATGAGAAACGACTACAAGCTCAACAACATATTGAGTTGTACCAAGCTCAAATCTCGAAGGCCTTCAATAAGAAAGTTAAGTAAAGGGTATTCCAAAAAGGAGATTTGGATTTAGCCGTCAGACGACCCATGATCATAACGCACAAAATCAAAGGCAAATTTCAGTCCAAATGGGAAGGACCATTCGTAATAGAAACAGTCTACTCAAGTGGAGCATATCGCCTTATAACCCTAGACGGTGATACTTTCATGATGCTGATCAACGGTAGATTTCTGAAGAAGTACTATCCTTGATAGGATCCTTCTTATGATCAGGTTAACATTACACTTCTGATCAGAACTTTCAGATCCAAGATGTTTAGGAAGAGCGCCAAGGAAAAGCTTCTTTCTTTCTTTAACAGATTATATCGCCATCGACCAGTGTCAAGCTGATCGAACACTGGTTACATTGAAGAAGAAACAAGGTTATGAACGCTGATTTTAGCCTTGTCACTCTTGTCTAGTCCTATAAACTCGTCAGAAGCTGCCCCATCATCAGATCATATCACCGTCAATCGACGCCGAACCAATAGAACATTGATGATGCATGATGTCAACATTGAGGCGATGACAAAAGATGGATTAGGCTTTGGGATTCAAAATGTTTGGAAGAGCGTCAAAGAAAAGCTTCTTTCCTCATTTAATTAATCACATCATGGTCGAATAATGCCGAGTCGACCGAACATGGGTAATATTATGATGCATGACGTAAACATCGAAGAGAAAGGCAAAATATCAAATTTTTAGCCTTGTCACTCTTCTCTAGTATATAAGTATGTACTTATCTTCAACTTAGAAGAATAAGTCATATTTTAAAGTCAAGCATGCCTAAGCGACAGTTTCAGGCGTTCTTCTTTATAATAAGAAGGATGGTTTATCTAGCCTGACTTTTCTATATACAGTGGTGGCATACCTCTCTGCTCCGTTCCATCGATCGAAGCTCAACCCAATGACCAAAGGGTCCAAACAATCAGATGAAAGATCAAATGAGTTTATCTGATGACTTATCAAGTCAAACTCATTGAAGAAGGTTCATGACGCATCCTTTTGCAGAACCTTTTCACTGTTTTCACGTTCATATCAAAACATGGCAATCAATCGAATGAAAGATCAAGTGCGTATATCAAGCCAAACTCGTTGAAGAAGGTTTGTGACACATCCTTTTACAGAACCTTTCCAACATGGAAACAAAATAAGGACCGACAGAGACTCCACAAGGAAGGACAATCTCTAGATAAAGTTCTCATGGACTTCGTGACCATTCCTTTAATCCCCAACTCATCACAACTCATCAACGGAGTAAAGATTCAAGAGATACATTACGTTACTTAAAGTAACAAAATGATCCAACGCCTCTAGCGGCTAAGGATAAAGGAAAATGTTGGCTCTTAAGCCCAACATAAGTCCTCGACAACTCATCATGCCGAGGGGAATAGCATGGCTAGCTCAACTCAAACGGTAGTTGGTAAAGGCATATCAAACTCGTTGACAGCTGAGTGTTTGCTAAAAATCCTAAGGGACCTGATCCCATTTGATTCCTCTCCAAAATCACTTACCAATTCCCGTTCATGAAATGGTAGGACCATATAAGATAATATTCATTTTCCTTGCAAAATGAATCACGAGTCAAACATATCATGTTAACACTAAACCTCTGGTAGTGAGACTCTAACATGTTCCCCGGCGGATAAAATCAATATCCCAAACAGATCAAAATTCCACATGTCGTTCTCTTAATAGAACGACAGGTGCATTTAAATTGCTGTTATGTTCAAATACCTCTGACAGGCTGCTTTACAAATTCCCTTCTAAATCCCCACGGAGTTCTCTGACATCTCTTATGGGATTCATATTTCTTAAACTCCCCAGCGAGTTCCTGGTAGACTTTCTTCAAAGTCTATTATCTCCCTTCCAAGTCCCCAATGGACTTTCTTGGTTGTCACGTTAACAATATATCTCTGACAATTTCTTTCAAATAACATCCAAAGGAGATATCAATTTTCCCACGGAGTTTATGATCAAATCCTATTTCCCCAATGGAATTCTTTATCTTTATTGTCACGTCCAGTTTATCACCTCTGAACGGTAAAAATCCCGAGCTTGGTGGCTTCTCAATCGGTTATGTTCATCATACCTCTGAACTGACAGATAACCAAGTCTCATCTTTCAGTCCAGTAGGAATTATCCCTTTGTCGTTATGTCCAGTTCGCCACCTCTGACTAGTAGGGCTCTGAGTCTAGCAACTTCCAATCGGTTATGTCCATATTACCTCTGAACCGACAGATACCTAGATCTCTCCCTTTTATGGTACTCTAACTGTCAAGTGCAGTTTATCACCTCTGAACAGATGAGTGATCAGCACGATTTTGTCACATTTTCATGCCCTTATTTATCTATCATTTGTCTATAAATAATGCTGCTTGGGTATTTTTAGTGGTGTTTTGCAGAGTGAGCTATCAAAAGGAAACTGGACCACAAAAGCGTACTCTGGAGACTGTAAGATGTGCAACGGGAGACTGAAGGCGAGATGGGATACTTGGCACTAGTGCTACTCTACCATGCTCAAAACAAACACCAGATAAATCTACAGTCAATTCGGAGAAGCGAGAAGTCACTTGGAACAAAAATGCAATTTTGTAAAGTTCAGGGGTTTTAGTGCAATTTGACATTGAGAGCTCTTCTGTATAATTAAATAAATGTGTGGACTTCTATGTAAAAATATCAAAATCCTAAGTTTATAAATAGCCAAGGCTAGGGTTTTGAGAGGGGAGTTTTTTTCTTTTTCACCTGTACGTACATTTTTTAGATCTGAAAATTTTGAAGCTTTTATTTTTTTCTCTCTGCATAAATTCTCGTTCAGATTATTATTCTTGTTCTTGTTTTGATTGATTCACCAAAAACCTATCTTCAATCTCCCTGCATCACAGCTCCTCCCAGATCAAAAAGAAAAAAACAAAAAAAGAAAAAAAAGAAGAAGAGAGAGGTCGCAGGCGCCTGCAACAAAAGCCAATCACTGGCGCCAGCAAATAGGCGCCTGTGTTCAAAAAGAGCAAACCAGAGAGAGGCTTTGCCTCTCTCTCTCTCTCTCTCTCTCTCTCTCTGTTACAGGGTCCCAAAGTCTCTCTCTCTCCCTGTTTGTTAACAGCCCGGGCCCCCACCTTGAGAGCCAGTGGGGCGCCTCCAGTTGAAAAGGAGAAGGGGCTTCTTTTCTAGGTTTTTATTTTTTAGAATTTTTTTCCTCCTTGAAACTCGTGCGAAGATAATCAAGCCTTGAATTTTGGCCACTTTCTCAATTTTCTACAATTCTTCAGAAGTTATTTTCTTCCCAAGGGGCTGATTTTGTTTTAAGCCGAATTTTCTTTATTTAGAGTTTTCTTTGTTTCTTAAAAAAAAAAAAAAAGAAAAAAAAATTTAAATAGGCGCCTCCAGAGAGGCGCCATGGGAGAAGGCGCCTACAGAGGTGCCATTGGAGGCAGCCAATCATGGTGGAGTGCCATGCACGGGGTCCACTTTAGGCCTGCACGCAACAGCAATCCCAGGGAGAAAGTAAGTTTCATTTCAATGTGAGGTTTTGATTAATTAATACTTGTATTTTTTTCCTTTAATTCTAATTAAATTTTATTAGTGATTAATTGAATCTTATTAACTTTTAGTGTTAATGTTTTGTCAGTTCATTGTTGTGCTAGCAAGTTAATCATGTGTACCTAATTGCGAGTGCCTAGGGGAGATGAACTTAAACTAGATTATCTTGTGATCACTGTTAGATCCCCTGTCTAGGTCTGTACACTCACCAATTGACCTACCACTTTTAGGAGATTAATTTCTAAAACCACTGGGAATTTGACAGGATATGTATCAGGGGTTAATGGTCCATACTTAGGGTTTTGTTGCCTTTATATTATTTATTTAATTTAGTTAATTTACCTTTGATGGATCATGTAGCTGGATAATACTCTGTACTTAGATCTAGTGTTTAGACTTACTTTGCCTATTAGAAGTAGAGATTTGGTGAGTAACAACATACCAGTGTGGAGACCGAAATTGACCACTTGATGCTAGTTTAGGGGATTCGACCCTAGGTGCTTGACTTTTCTTTTATTATAATTAATTCACATAGCTCACAAAATCCATAAATCTTTTGATCCATTCGTGTAGAAGTGTCATAACCAAAAGAACCACCTGTCCCTGTGGACCGACCCTCAAGTGCTACATCGGATGACCGTGCGCTTGCGGTAATTTTAAAACGAGGAGACAGAATCTCCCCACCAAGTTTTTGGCGCCGTTGCCGGGGACACGGTGTTCTATATTTAGTTTTGACACCTATACCGAATTGTAAAAATAAAAAAATCAAAAAAATCAAAAAAAAACAAATTAAAAAAAATAAAATAAAAATCCTTTCCCCATGGCCTATTCAAATTTATTTGGTTACGATCCATTTTATAGGCCAGACCCTCCCTTCCATCCACCAAGCTCTCTTCCAGATTTTAATGAATACATCCATCCCCCGAACTACTCATTTTCTTCATACCATCCTATGAGTTGCCATCACTGTCAAGATCCAAATCATTCTTTTGAACAGTGTCCTTCGATAGGGTATTCGTTGGGACCAGGTCAAAATCAATTCCACACATTTCAAGGACCTGCGAGCGAGCCTTATCCATCAAACTTCAATTCAGAGGGTTGGAATTGTCCTCAATTTTCTTGGGACCAATCATATCAGAATTCTCAACCTAATTGGTCCTACATTGAACCACCACCTCCGTCTTGGGGATTTAACAATGAGCATGAAGAAAGCACATTAGAGAAGAGTTTTAAAGCCATGCAACAAATTATAGTTGAAACCAATCAGCAGTTAATCGAGGCATGTGCTCACATAGATAAGATAATGACTCATCTCAATCAACCTGTTTCAACCACAAGTCCAGATCAAGTTCAAGAGTTCCATCAACTTTCGCAAAGTGAGTTAAATGGCAATCAGGTGGACAAGGAACATACACTAGAGAAAACTTTTGAAACTTTCAGGCAAACTTCAAAGCAAGTGCTCCATGACAATAGAGACTGCTTAAACAGGTCAGTAAATGAGTTGGTTAGTGAGCAAAAGAAGGATCCCTTTTCTAATCAACTAGTTCATGAGCCAACACGGACTCGACCCATGTCCATTCAAGAGCACATCAACTTTCATAAGATGAACAAAGGCCAAACTGTTAGACCCGAAGAGCAAATCGTTGGCCATAGTGACATGTCTAATCATTCCATCGAGATGCCCTTCGAGTCCCAATTATTTCATCTTAATCAATTTGAAGAGCTTGAACATGAGAAGCCTGTTGAGGAAGTTGTGAAGGTCCATGAGGTGTACAAACGTGATAATGATCCTCAGTGTCTGGATGAAGTGATTAGAAATTATTTGGCTACACATACAACTCATGTGGAGCCAGTTGAATCTTATTGTGAAGAGGAATGTGACAATGATAAATTTTTACTTCAAAAGGAATTTGAGGATGAATTTTCTAAGTTCTATGAAAAGACAAGTGTTGGAGAGCAGAAAATTGCATCCACTCATATGGAGAAAATGGAGCATACTGATCAAAATTGTGAGAATGCCTACATGGATAATGAGCCTTTGTTTCTTGATGAGATTTTTGTTGAAGAGTATGATCACAATGATGAGAAAACATGTGTTGAGGATCTTGAGTTTAGAGTTCCCTTTGAGAAAACAAAACTCGATTTGAGTATCTTCATTTTCGATGAGCCAACCAATGATCATACTTTTCAAAACTTGGTTCAAGAATCTCTAATTAATCAAAGCTTTGAAACCCTATTTGAAGACGAACTCATATATCTGAATGAATCGGTTAGGGATGCTGTGGTTAATTACACACCTCCAAAGAAAATTGTTGATTTAAGTTTTGAGGTGATGTTTGAGGATGAGCTTAAATTCATAAGCAATCATATTGTGGACACTCCAATTATATCGTGTAAAAATGATGAATTTGTGAGGAGGTATGGAAAGAAGAGAAGGAAGAGATGGAGGAAAGTGATGAACAAGATGGAGAGGATGAAATTAAAAATAACAAAAAGATTAACCTCTCCGCTTTGTCCATTAAAGAGAACCCATTGGAATGATGGAAAGCGAGCTCGAGGGAATAGACCTAGAAAGATCTAGGTGTGGGGGAGTTGTGAAATTGTACATATGTAAATATTTGTTTATGTTTATTTTATTTTTTTCTTTTTGTTGTTGAGTCTTTTTATTTCTCTTTTAGTTAGTTGAGTCAGTTTTAGTGAGTCTTTTATTTCTCTTTCTCTAGCCTATCTGTCGAGTTTTTTACAAGTGATACAGGATAGGCAAGGAGGCATCCACCACATACAAGGAGTATTTTTGTTGTTACGGCAGCTGGATTCTCTAATGCACTGTGAGTATGTCTTACCTAGCATACTGTTTACATTTTTGTATCCTTTGTATGCTTGGATTGCATGATCATCATGATTGTGTGCTTGTTTGAATGTGTTAATTACATGCTACATTATTTTTATCTCTGTATTCATTTGTGTGCATGAGGACATGGCACAGTTTAGGTGTGGGGGGAAGATTCATATTTCTTTTGTTTTAGGAGTCTTTTTGGTTTTGTTTTAGTTTTAGGGTTTTCACTTTATTTCTCTTTTCTTTCTTTATTTAGAGTCTTAAAAAAAAATTGTGAAAATTTGAAAATTTTCTGCAATAATTAGCTAGTATGTGAGTGATTTAGCATCCATGAGTGGATTTTAAGGGTAAGATCAAGATGAAAGAGTTATAAAGTCTTAAAATAAAGATTAGAATCTAAAACGGACATACCATCTAAACTTAGTCAAAGTGATTATGTACCCAACAACACTTACACTATTAGTTTATAGGCTTGGGATATTGATTACAACCGAAAAAAAAGAAGAAAAAAAAGATTTATTATATAGTAAAATAAATATTAATAAGTCTTGTCTTGTGGCCTCAGTTGCTTGAGTGATTAAGTCCGTAGGAGTGTCTTTACACTTATTGCCCTAAAACCATCTGGTTTGGGAGCATTGACCCAAAGCTCGCTATATGGGTAGCTGAGAAAGCCTAATAAGATAAGACACTATAAAAATATAATAATTTTGATTATCTATTAGCTAGGTACCTTGGCCTCAGGAAGCCTTGGTATCTACGCGAAAGATAGTTAAAAAAAAAAAAGAAAAGAAAAAAAAGTATGAAAGTTGTAATTAAATATTCCCAAGCTTAAGAACTACATCACGATCACGGGGTACATAGGATCTGAAACTTAGGACAGGTGGTGTAAAGTTTTGGATTTGAGACTTTATTTTATAGCCAATATGATTTCTTGAATTGAGATTTTACTTGAAAATGAAACTCATGGAAATTGATGATCTTGCTACCTAGTTAAAGCAAAAAAAGAAAAAAAATTGATTTGTTTTCCTTTTCTTGATTTTCGGTTATCCTTATTTTACTTTTATTTATTTCTTAATCCCTAACTTTCTTGGATTTTGTGGGTGTAATCCACTGAAAACCCTCACGAGACAAAACTCGTCCTCTAGGGGTAACCTAGGGGTTTAACGGCTTGTTGCACATGCTAAGTGCAACCGTGATTCCTACGAAAGTGAGTTAGAGTAGTTTAGTTTTCCTTTTTCTTTTTATTAGTTTTGCTCGAGGACTAGCAAAAGATAGATGTGGGGGTATTTGATCAGCACGATTTTGTCACATTTGCATGCCCTTATTTATCTATCATTTGTCTATAAATAATGCTGCTTGGGTATTTTTAGTGGTGTTTTGCAGAGTGAGCTATCAAAAGGAAACTGGACCACAAAAGCGTACTCTGGAGACTGTAAGATGTGCAACGGGAGACTGAAGGCGAGATGGGATACTTGGCACTAGTGCTACTCTACCATGCTCAAAACAAATACCAGATAAATCTACAGTCAATTCGGAGAAGCGAGAAGTCACTTGGAACAAAAACGCAATTTTGTAAAGTTCAGGGGTTTTAGTGCAATTTGACATTGAGAGCTCTTCTGTATAATTAAATAAATGTGTGGACTTCTATGTAAAAATATCAAAACCCTAAGTCTATAAATAGCCAAGGCTAGGGTTTTGAGAGGGGAGTTTTTTCTTTTTCACCTGTACGTACATTTTTTAGATCTGAAATTTTGAAGCTTTCATTTTTTTCTCTCTGCATAAATTCTCGTTCAGATTATTATTCTTGTTCTTGTTTTGATTGATTCACCAAAAACCTATCTTCAATCTCCCTGCATCACAGCTCCTCCCAGATCAAAAAGAAAAAAACAAAAAAAGAAAAAAAAGAAGAAGAGACAGGTCGCAGGCGCCTGCAACAAAAGCCAATCACAGGCGCCAGCAAATAGGCGCCTGTGTTCAAAAAGAGCAAACCAGAGAGAGGCTTTGCCTCTCTCTCTCTCTCTCTCTCTCTGTTACAGGGTCCCAAAGTCTCTCTCTCTCTCTCTCTCTCTGTTTGTTAACAGCCCGGGCCCCCACCTTGAGAGCCAGTGGGGCGCCTCCAGTTGAAAAGGAGAAGGGGCTTCTTTTCTAGGTTTTTATTTTTTAGAATTTTTTTTCCTCCTTGAAACTTGTGCGAAGATAATCAAGCCTTGAATTTTGGCCACTTTCTCAATTTTCTGCAATTCTTCAGAAGTTATTTTCTTCCCAAGGGGCTGATTTTGTTTTAAGCCGAATTTTCTTTATTTAGAGTTTTCTTTGTTTCTTAAAAAAAAAAAAAAAGAAAAAAAAATTTAAATAGGTGCCTCCAGAGAGGCGCCATGGGAGAAGGCGCCTACAGAGGTGCCATTGGAGGCAGCCAATCATGGTGGAGTGCCATGCACGGGGTCCACTTTAGGCCTGCACGCAACAGCAATCCAAGGGAGAAAGTAAGTTTCATTTCAACGTGAGGTTTTGATTAATTAATACTTGTATATTTTTTTTTCTTTAATTCTAATTAAATTTTATTAGTGATTAATTGAATCTTATTAACTTTTAGTGTTAATGTTTTGTCAGTTCATTGTTGTGCTAGCAAGTTAATCATGTGTACCTAATTGCGAGTGCCTAGGGGAGATGAACTTAAACTAGATTATCTTGTGATCACTCGTTAGATCCCCTGTCTAGGTCTGTACACTCACCAATTGACCTACCACTTTTAGGAGATTAATTTCTAAAACCACTGGGAATTTGACAGGATATGTATCAGGGGTTAATGGTCCATACTTAGGGTTTTGTTGCCTTTATATTATTTATTTAATTTAGTTAATTTACCTTTGATGGATCATGTAACTGGATAATACTCTGTACTTAGATCTAGTGTTTAGACTTACTTTGCCTATTAGAAGTAGAGATTTGGTGAGTAACAACATACCAGTGTGGAGACCGAAATTGACCACTTGATGCTAGTTTAGGGGATTCGACCCTAGGTGCTTGACTTTTCTTTTATTATAATTAATTCACATAGCTCACAAAATCCATAAATCTTTTGATCCATTCGTGTAGAAGTGTCATAACCAAAAGAACCACCTGTCCCTGTGGACCGACCCTCAAGTGCTACATCGGACGACCGTGCGCTTGCGGTAATTTTAAAACGAGGAGACAGAATCTCCCCACCAATGAGTCCATAACTTTGTTCTCCTTCCCTCTATCAAGGCCGGGAGTTCTGGCTATCATGTTAATAGTAAACTTGTGAACAACAGATAGCAAGTCTGAGACCCCTTAGTTGGTCATGTCCAATCAACCACCTCTGAACCAACAGGAGCCCAGATCTAATTTATCTTTTCAGTCCCTTGTGGACTAGCTGCCAAGTTAATACGACTACCTCTGGCAGCAGATTCAAAGTTTAGTGTGTCTTAGTCTATCATGTTCAGTTTATCACCTATGAATAGACGGGTCCCTAAAATCGGGTTCACCTCTATTTTGTCATCATGTCCAGATCATCACCTCTGAATGGCAAAATTTCTATCAATCATATCTTTTTTGTCATCTTTATCTGACAAATTCTAAACTTCAATTTTTTCTAGCTCAGTAGGAACTATCACGTGGTTGTGGTGTTTAATTCATCATAACCAATTCACAAATCCGATAGTCTTTAATCTGTTATGTTAATATTTACCTCTGAACAGTAAAGATCATCAATTTCATTCCCATTTCTTATCCCAACAAGATTTGAATCAAGTCATTTCTCAAACTTATGGTGATAATTTATCAAATAACTAATTTTATCTTGTTGTCGACCTCTGTATAGATTTGTTAATATTCTTATGGTATGAGTTGGAAGACAATATCGTTATCTCCTTTCCTTTGAGAGTTATAATATAACTTGAAATTATTGCACACTCAGAAGATAAAACAAACAGGAAATACAACAGAAAAGTCAAATAAAATTATTTTTATTGATTCAAAGAAAAAAGGGGATACGTGGATTACAAGCTACGATGGTGCTTCGTAGGACTTGATCTGTTCTTCGAGGGTGGCTAGGTTGTTCTTCCTCTCTTCAGCGGCTCTGACAAATATCTGCGATCTTAACTCAGCTTCATTAAAGTTCGCTGTCTGGGACAGATGAGCTTCAATTTCAGTCAAAGTTGCCCTTTGTGCTATCTTCTGCTGCAGGACTTCATCATTTTGGGCTTTGAGCTGCTTCAGCCGAGCGATCTCCTCAAGACGCACGGTTCAGCCTTGGACAGAAGAAGATTGGCCCTCTTGATCATCTCCTTGGTCTTCTCAATTTTATCCTCAGCATCAAGAAGAGCGCTATTGGAAGCGTCAATGGCATCTCCAATTTCTACTTTTCTTTTTCCAAGGATTTTAAATCTGAAGATATTACCTTGGCTGCTTCCTGTGCTACAAGGTGAGCCTCACGCATTTGAGCGACGAGGCATTCAAGCTCTTCATCAACTGAGAAATCCAAGTCTGAACTGCTGAGGTGGCGCCACTCGCCCACGTTCTTCTCAAGCCTCTCCACCAGAAGCTCTAATGTGGCAGCCTGGTCATCCCCTCCGAAGTCTCAAATGCTTTCAATACTTGAGAGAAGACCACCTTTAGAGCAGAAAATGAGGTGGTTGAGCCCTTCAAGATCAAAGCAACAGATCGCTTTAGGCTCCTGTAGAAGCTGTCAACCATCTCAGCAACAAATTCTTTCTCGGCTTCAACTACTCTCGGTGAGCGAGTAGTCCCAGAAGACAAACCTTCCACCGGTTTCACTGTCATAATGGTGGAGGAAATGGCAGAGGCAGTAGCTAGAGAAAGACGAGGAATCGCCGGTGAGCGGGGAGGAGTCTTCATCGAAACCAGTACACCAGCCACGATAGAGGTAGGACTGGTAACTATTTTAGGAAGACTGGTTCGACGATCAGTGTAACGCCCCGATTCCACGGATACGGGGACGTCACTGCGACGTATATACGTAGGTCAGAAGAAGCCCCCACGTATATACGCTAAGCATAAAAGTACAATAAGTAATCAGAGTACAACACAAAGCGTGGTGTATTCATATGCCAACTTACAAGATACAAGTACAAAGTATCACAGTATGAAAACATATACACATTACATGTGTCTTTTATCATAACAAGTCCAAAAGTAAAATATACAGGATAAATACAAGATGCTCACGAGTAGGGTGAAGATCCTGTGAGTCAAAAGAGGAGACTAGCACGGAAGAAGCTGGGACAAATCAGCCTGTTCTCAGGGAAACTCGATCTACAGTGGACAGCTCCACTTCGATCCAGCTTCTAACCTGAACATACCAAATCCAAGGGAGTCAGGACATCCAAACAATGAACAGGCTACATGCCAAGTGGCAAAGAGATAAGAATAGGGGGTTAGAAACACAAGGGTGATATACACGGACAGGTATAGCATAATCATAAATCAGGAAGTCCCAAGTAAAGCTGAATATAAGCAAGACTGATTGTATACGCTTAAGTCACGGTCACATGAGATAGTACATCGAAGGAATAATCAAAACAAGGAAACCCTCATATATATACCCTTGTTTCATGCCACATAAATCCAAGCGTATAGAATCAGAGTTGCAAATCGTATCATAGTCAAAACAGGAATGCATAACAATAATGATCAGGGGTCCATAACACGAGTAAAGGATACACATAACGGAAACTATAATAGGAAAACAACAAAGAAATCAATAGGCGATGTCTATTATTATTATTACCGTCTGACCCATATATCTCGGTATGTGTCCAGGTGTGCACCCAACACACATACATCCATATATAAGTTATCCGAGGGTTGTTAACGGAAGCAGATGGAGAACT